>JACEFO010000579.1:0-30428 GCA_015342445.1 Digitaria exilis
AATCATAAGCTGATGGCATATAGTATTCGTTAATAATTATCTTAGTAGTTTTATGTAGCTCCTGCACTTAATTATCACGTACTTAGTAGTGGGTCAGGTAGAACAAGTATAAAAGCGTGCAAGCTTTTTCATTTCGAGAATATAATGTATGAAATTGATCGATCATTAAGTGAGATGACGAATTCGAAATGTCGTTTGCATGTAGGGCTGATCGATCGACACGCATTGATTTTATTCTGAATTTCTCTGATGGGTGACGATTCATGAATCATATTGCGTGACACTACTTGCATGTATTTTTGGAAAGATATGGGATTGGAAGAATTTTTATGTTATACTGACACTGTTCCGTCTGTCCCTGGTAACGCGTGCTTTAGCTTCCACAACGAAGCTAACGTGCCTCATTTATTATACATAAGTTTTTTTCTTTGTTGAGACCTTACACTAGTAGAGTTAGTCAAGGTAGAAGTATGATACGATCATATAAGTCTATAATTTACAAACAAAAAAAACCTCAATCTTCAACTAAACTTAAACTTACGATTATTAAAGGATTATAAAGATGTTGACAAGATAAATCTGATAAGCATTATTCTCACTACTAAAAAACACCATAGGCTGAGAGCACAAACGGTACAAGTTTTTAATAGGGGATTTAAGAATTTTAATAAAATAATAGCGGCAGCGATAGCACTGTGTTGCGCACCATCTTGTACGTTTCGGAATCCGTTTCGAATTATACAGTGCCGCATTGACATTTTGTCACACAACTTTGCTGCAACGCATTTATGATAAAATAGTAAAGATATAGTAAAGGTCTGGTTATGACTTTTCTTGTTTAGTAGTAAACCATCTTCAGAGACTTAACTATGATGTGTACATATTTTTTCAATAAGACAAGTGGCAAATTTTGGATAAAAAAATCAACACGACTTATAATTGAAAGGAGGGATGTAATACTAGTAGTTTTTTACTGCATGAGGTAAAACAGAAAACATGAAAATTACTCTATCCGCCGGGCGTGACAGTTGTGCATGTGTGGGGGCCCCATCAAAGATTTACACGAGTATATGTGCCAGTTTGCAACGTATTTGGGTAAAGGCATAGGATCATAGGGGTGACAAGGCAAGATGCAACGAAGTATATGCGCGGTACTGGTGCCTAATACAGATAAGGTCATACAAGTTGTCCAAAAAAAAAAAAAGGTCTAAACTGGTGCTTTCAGTATTTTGAACAGTAAAAACTTATGATAGCATAAGGGCATAAACATCTTGATAAGATAAATGTGGCAAGTATGATCTCTACTATTAATGATACGTATGTGAGTATGTCGGACTGTCCACACAATACGAATGAGGGGATTCATTAAATTTTCTTTTGAGGCGGCAGTAAACGGTTGGTGTGTTGTTGCGCACCATCGCGTACGTTTGGTAGCAATACCTACTAGTAAGCTTTTTTTGATTACTGCATGAGAGGTAAAACGGAAACAATTTCAAAAATCACTCCACACGCGTTGTGGCGTGACACGTCGTGCGTGTGTGTCTGTGTGAGGGGCCCATCGAGACATCGCTTTTATTGCCCTACAAAGAAAGAGAGTAATCGCTTCGTTGATCTTCTTCCAGCAGCTGCACTTCACATTCCCTCCCTGCTGACCTGCAGAAAGCAAAGAACCACACCGAGCTAGCGCTGCAGCAAGAACCACACCCGAGCTAGCTGCAGCCGATGAGTCCCCTCCTGTGCCTTCTCCCCGCTCCGGCCGGCCGGCCGGCCGTTGCCCGTGGGTCATCGTTGACCTCTCCAGCTACCTTGCTGCTGGTTCGGACCCCACCGCCGACAAGGTGGGCAAGAACAAGAAGCAAGCTGCTTCTCCGTTGCAAGCTTGTTCAAAACTGGGGAAGATGATGACGAAGGCCCTCCCGTTCCCGGCGGTCCAGTCGGTCTGCCTGTGGGCACTCCTCACGCCTGCGTCTTCGCCGTCTCCGTCGTCTTCGGTGAGGCCGTCCACATTCCCTGCGGCGAGGTAGCAACCAACCTGATCCTCTCTGATCTTTCAATTCTTTCTCCCTGCACGATTGATCGACGCGGCCATGGTTTTTTTTTTTTTTTGCCCCCCTCCGTGACTGCCCTGCAGGGATCAATGGTTCACGCGCCGTGCATCGAGATGACGGAACGCGGCGTTGGCCACGGCAGATGCCACCTACCTCGGGAATGCGGTGGTGCGCGGTGGCGGCCAGTGCGCTGCGGCCGCGGCGGCGGTGGCGCTGCTGCTGTCCGGCCCCGCCCGCCGCACGGAGCCGCCGGGCCGTCCTCGCCTACGCCGCGCTGGCGGCCGCCGCCCCGCCGGACACTACATGTACGCCAGCCTCACGGGCCTCCTCCTCGACGCCGACCCGGGCTACGTTTCCTCAGGATCAGCGGCGCCCACGGCCACACTGGTCTTCGCAGCGGGTGACCTCGTCTGCCTCCTTGCCCTCCTCCTGCGGAGAGGATGATTAGGGTAATGCAAGCAAATTACTCTTTCAGTTGATGTCGGCCAGCTGCTTGGGAGCTCCATGGGATCATCAGCGTATCACCTAGCTAGTAGCTTTGCATTATATTCACTCAAATTATCGCTTGTGTCAGTGTGTGTAAGACCTGATTATCATTAGCATGTGTGTGGAGTGTGGACTGGATTATGGTGTGATTAATTAGTGAGCTATAAAATGACCAAGCTCCAAGGCTATATGGATTATGTACTAGTTGTCTCTGATGCATACATGCGTGCTACATTTTCCCTATATGATTGGTTATGTCCATCCTGATATCATCTTTTTTTCTCGGCAACCACTGCAATAGTATGTGCATGCTATAAACTGCAATTGCGATTTGAATTGCGATCACATTCTTTGATGGGCAAGCATGCATTGAAAGTATGTACAAGCAAATGGCCTTAGCTGAGAAAGGCTCGAGGTGAGCACATGGCACGGCAATTGCATGGGCTTGCAAAATGAGCAAAAGCGCTGTGAACGAGCACGTAGTATGACTATTAAAGCGCGTCCAGTACAGTACCCAGTTGCTTTGGTTTGGTGGTGTGGTTTCTGCAAGGAGATAGATGATGAGGCGTGGATGGTCGATCACTTTTTTTTTCTGCTGAGCCTAGATGAGAAAAGTGTCGAGAGGCGTCGAGCTCAGCCGTGCTAGCTATACGGTGTGAGTGTTTGAGTGCCGCCGTACGTACTGTCTACTGTGTTTTTTTCGTGTTACCACCGTACGCATTACTATATTGTTAATTGGACATATGTACATTCTTTACTCTAATTATCAATCATTTGCGTAATACTTGATTATTAGCATGTGTGGAGTACTGGTGTGAGCTATATATTGACGAACACTACCGGAAACTCGCTGTTTGCCGTGAGGGAAAACCTTTGCCGAGAGCAATTTATCGGGCACTCGGCAAACAACACCTTTGCCGAGAGCTCCACGACGAAACACTCGGCAAACAATTCCTCTCGACAAAAATCTTCTTTGCCGTGAGCACTAGAGGGGAGACTCTCGGCAAATGCAAGGCTCACGGCAAAACTGTATCTATACCGAGAGTGTGAAGAAGGACGCTCTCGGCAAACAAATGGCACTCGGTATGTCGACGGACGTGCCCACGTCGGCTAACGGACGTCAATGACTGCTGACGGCCATGTCACGTTTGCCGAGAGCCCCGATGGAGCGAGCTCTCGGCAAAGATATAGCTCTCGGCAAGCCCACGTGGCACTCCGTCATTGCCGAGAGCTCCATAAAAGCTCACGGCAAAGAGGCCTTTTGCCGTGAGCTTATGTAGTCCTCACGGCAAAGAGACCCTTTGCCGTGAGCTTTCGTAATCCTCGCGGCAAAGAGACCCTTTGCCGTGAGCTTTTGCAATCCTCACGGCAAATATTATGTTTTATAATTTTATAAAAATAGCGAACAAATTCTAAAAATGATAAAATTTGTTGAGGTATAATAATATGAGTCAAAGAGGTTGTGGCAAAGTTTTGAGAAGGTTTCGCAAAACTTTATGTCGTACGATGCACAAATCCTAACATCTCCGTAGAAGTTTCATAAACATGGGAATGAATCACTACATTTTAAAAGTCGAATGAAGTGTAAGTTTGAGTTGGGCTTCAAAACTCTATGTATGTATTGTAGACACTAAAATATGTATGTCATGCCGATAGACTTGTATTTTTTTTGGTTGTTTTTTATATCATTTTGTATTTTCAATATACATGAAATGATGAAAATTTATTGAAATATACATTAAATGTCGAAATAATATACCGTCAAATTTGACTAAAGTTACTAATATTAAGTTACAATAACTAAGGTGAACATTAGGAGGGCATTAGAACTAAAAAACCATAGAGAAAAAAAAGATATAAAAAAATTTAGCACCCTTTTGCCGTGAGCTGTACAAATACTCACGGTAAATAGCCAGTTTGCCGTGAGCATTTATGACGCTCACGGCAAAAGGCCTGTTTGCCGTGAGCTGTTATGAAGCTCACGGCAAAGAATGGGCAAAAAAATTCAAATAACGTCTCTTTTATTTCAGAAATAATAGGGGAAAAAATGAAAAAAATAAATCTTTGCTGAGAGCGGGATCCGGGCTATCGGCAAAGAGCCTCCGTTTGCCGTGAGCAGTTGTGACGCTCACGGCAAAGAATGGGCAAAAATTTTTATTTCAGAAATAATAGGAAAAAAATCGAAAAAAATAAATCTTTGCCGAGAGCTGGATCTGGCTCTCGGCAAAGAGCCCCTTTGCCGAGAGCTAGATCTGGGCTCTCGGCAAAGTCCTCAGTCCAAAAGGCCCACCCCATCCTTCAACCCTTCATTTCTCATTCTCATTCCTTCAACCCTCCGAACCGCGCCACCGCCGTCGCCGCGCCGCTGTCCGCTCGCCACGCCACCGCCGTCCCCGCTCCGTGCCTCCCCGACGCCATCGAGCAGGGCCTCGGGCCGTGCCGCTGCCTCCACCTCGGCCGCACCGCCGCCTCAGCGCCAGCCGCGCCGCCGCCTCGGCTCGCGCCTTGGGCTCCCTCCTCGCCATCCCCGTGCCTCCGCCTCGGCCTCAGCCCACGCGCCCGCGCCTCCGCCACGCCCCGACGCCTCGGGCTCCCGTCGCCTCCTCGCCGTCCCCGCACGCCGTCGTCCTCCTCGGCGTAGGTAATTTTTTTTATTTTTGGTATATTTGTTTTGTATTATAGGTAATTCAATTATGAGCTTATGATTTAGATTACTTAGTTTGTGCTAATTTAGTTTATATAGTTTGTCAAACTTGGCTTAGGTTAGGGCAAAAATTAATGGAAACTTTATGGATTTGCTTATGACAGGGAAAAATGGAATGGTAAAATTATAGATTTTGCTTATGATTAGCTGGCTATGAATATGGTTGTCGGCCATCGTGCGGTTGATTTGTTGCAGATATTGGAATCCTCATTTTTGTAGGGGAGGTGCTGTCAAAATTTTAACTGACACATTTGTTTCTTTGGTTGTTTAACAGGAGAAGTTGTTGCAACATCGTCGACTCATCACTTTGCCGAGACGGCAAGGTGAGACAAAACCCCTGTTCAAGTGTTTTGTTCGTAGTTCACGTAACCTAGCTAGTTAAGCGTCTCCCCGTTCGGAAGAGATACGGTTCGAAATATGACGAGATATCTATCAATTTAAAACCGTATCTGTTTCGAATTGTCCACCGTTTTTGGACAGCCGAGGATGCGTTGATGTGGTTAGTCTCCATGTTCTACTTCTATTTGGGACAGAGTTTCGGCAGTACTCCCTGTGTTCTCTGGATCACACTCTCCTTCAAGGACGTGTATCTGGAGAACAGCGGGGAGGTGCTGCCGAAATTTTGTCTCGGATAGGAGTAGAGCATGGAGACTAACCACATCGGCGCATCCTCGGGTGGGATTAGGACCTATCTTCACCTATTAGAAGTATAAGGAGCGTGTAAGATATTTAAGATTTTTATATTGCTCGTTGATACTTTAAGGATGGACGACCGTGAGTGGATGTACACGGAGCGTCTGAGTAATCGTCAGTTTACAGTCGAATGGATTGAGAAGACCGAGGGAATTCGTGAAACTAGCATTTCAAAATGCTAAAGGAGCCACCAGGACTTGGTGTCCATGCAACATTTGCAAAAACAAGAAACACCAACCAAAGGATGTCATGAGTACACATATTTGCAAGAATGGATATGTTGCCGGCTATACACGGTGGAAGTATCATGGTGAAGTCGACGATCGTGTGAGAGAGGAGGTCGTGAGACAACGCGTCATGGATTATGATGCTGAAGCTGGGATAGGGGACATGTTAAATGACTTTGGTGAAGCACACTTCAATGGGGAACCTATGGAGGAGAAGCCGGAGGCAACCGCAAAGGCGTACTATGACATGTTATCCGCGGCTCAACAGCCCCTTCACGGGCATACTATGGTTTCTCAGCTGGATGGCATTGCACGCCTTATGTCCCTAGTCCCAGTACAATCTTGGGCGGGATGCCTTCAATAATATGTTGAAAGTTGTTGGCAGTCTGCTTCCAGAGCCACACAATCTGCCTCCGAACATATATGAGCCAAAAAAAACTCCTTAATGCACTGAAGATGCCCTATGAGCAGATACACGCTTGTCCAAATGGATGCATTTTATTTAGAAAAGAACACGAGAAAGCGAATTACTGCCCAAAGTGTAAATCCCTCTCGGTACGTGGAGCAAGACTATGGTGATGGTCAAAAGAAGCAGAGCAAGCTCCCCATGAAAATCCTATGGTATATGCCATTTATACCGAGGATCCAACGGCTTTACATGACCGAGGAAACCGCAAAACAGATGACATGGCACAAAGATGGACGTCGATACAATCCCGACAAGTTGGTACATCCATCCGACGGGTGAATATGGCAACGATTTAATCAAATTTATCCTGTGGAAAGATAGTGAAGCCCGTAATGTTCGTGTTGCTCTAGCTACAGATGGGTTCCAACCTTATGGGATGGGGCTGCCTCATACACTTGCTGGCCTGTGTTCGTATATCCCTCTCAATCTCCCCCCCGGCGTCTTATTTACTCGGCAGAACATATTCCTGTCGTTGATAATTCCGACCACCCAGGGACTAATATGGATGTGTATATGGGCTCTGATTGATGAATTGGACCGTGCTTTGGAGGAAGGGGTACTGACATACGACCGAGCTACAAAGAGAAATTTATAATGCATGTTTGGTACCACTACTCCCTGCATGACTTCCTAGCATATGGGATATTCTGCGGCTGGTGTGTGCATGGTAGGATGCCATGCCCAATTGCAAGTCAGTTTTGAAGTTCATTTGGTTTGAAGAAGGGTGGCAAGTATTCCGCGTTCGACAAACGTCGGCAATTCCTCCCTCTGAATCATCCATTCAGGCGAGAACATAAAGAAACTTCACGAAAGGTCTTGTAGTTTACAGGACCCTCAACCGCACATTATGACCGGTGTTGAGTTTTGTGCTCAGGTATCTGGTCCTACAGGCCAACCAACAAGGTGGTTTTGTAGGATATGGTCAGGATCATAACTAGACTCATAGTTCAGGATTGTGGAGGCTCCCCTATATGGCAGACATTCTTCTTCCACATAACATTGATTTGATGCACACTGAGAAGAAAAATGCCGAGGCTTTATTCGGAACAGTCATGGACAATTCTGATAAGACAAAAGACAATGTTAAAAGCTAGAGTAGATCAAGCAACGTTGTGTGATAGACCAAAGATGAATATGGTGCCTCCCACTAGAGGCAAGACCTGGAAGAAGCCTAAGGCCGATTACGTTCTTACGAGGGCACAAAGGAGGGAAGTACTAGAATGGTTCCAAACATTAATGTTCCCTGATGGATATGCGGCCAATTGGAGGAGAGGAGTTTAACTTTGCCACCATGCGAGTCAATTGGAGGAGAGGAGAGGAGTTAACTAGCCCGGCTCACGGCAAAGGAACCTTTTTTTCCGTGAGCCAGGGCCCAGCTCACGCAAACAGGCAATCTTTGCCGTGAGCCAGGTCCAAGGCTCACGGCAAAGAGCCTACAAGCGCCCCTTCCAGCCCTGACAGGTGGGCAGAAGTGCCTCTTGCCGTGAGCCGTAGTGCAGGGCTCACGGCAAAGGGCCTAGGTTTGCCGTGAGCCAGATCCAAGGCTCACGGCAAAGCGCCACCATTTGCCGTGAGCCACATCCATGGCTCACGGCAAAGAGCCTACGTTTGCCGTGAGCCATATCCAGGGCTCACGGCAAACATCCGAGCGGGCCCACTCACGCCGTTTGGTTCGCCGTTGCTTGCCGTCATGGTCACTTTTTTTTGCCGAAGGCTTTTTTTGCTCACGGCAAATGTTTGCCGAGAGTTTTGTTTTTGGCTCACAGCAAAGGTCCCTTTGCCGATATGATTTTTGCCGTGAGGTGTTTGCCGTGAGCCGGCTCACGGCAAAGGCTTTGCCGTGAGCTTTTGGCCCCTTTGCCGTGAGCCCGGAGGCTCACGGCAAACCGGCTGAATCCGGTAGTGGAAGCCATATATTATGTGATAATGTACCAGTTGCCTTTGATGCATGTGTGCTACATTTTCTTGTAATGGTTGGTTATGTGACTATGTCCATCCTTAAAAATTAAAATAATCTGTTTTTTTTTTCACCAACAACTGCAATAGTTTGTGCGTGCTACAAAGTGAAATTGCGCTTTGAATTGGTTACACCCATGCATCACCTTCCTTGACGACGGTCAAGCATGTGTGCACAAGGACAAGGCTTAGCTGACAAACGCTTGCAGTTACTATTTTTTTTTTTGTCTTCTCTCCAGTCCATATCATGCATTCACTGCATATCCATAGCACAGAACATGTGCATGCGCGCAATGGCACGAAAAAGAGCTGCCTCTGAATGAGAGTGACGTTACAACGCTCGTCGCAAATGCTTGTTGTGCCGAAATAGTAGTGATGATGCTTTCCTTCCACGAAGCTACGAGCTTTCCTGAATTTTATTACTTTTCACAAATGTTTCTGTCTCAAAAGTTTTTTTTCTTACGGTTCGGAAATACAATAGGGCGTGCACTTTTACTACCGCATACAGAAGCGAAATATATTATGCGTATCATAAAACATCTCACTGATTTCGTCTCACCTATCACTTCAATACATGCAAGGTTTGTAGCAAAGGCTCCAGCCGAAGTGGAGAACATGACAATGACACCGCAGCACTGTAGCAGCTGCATGCATGGGCTTTCAAAACGAGCAACTACTACTCCAGTTGCTTTGGTTTGGTTGATCGATCACCTTTTTTAATTTTTGTCGACCTAGCTGAGAAAAGCGTCGAGGCGTACGTCAAGCTCAACCGCGTGCAGGGTTTGGAAGCCCCACTTCCCATTTGGGCCGGGCTAGAGCAGCCAGTGGTTACTCTTTACTGCACACAGCACATGTGTGCCAGCACGGTGCACGGAGGGGCAGCAGCAATGGCACACAGCTAAAATGTGATGAGTCAGTTGTGAACACCGGGCTCGCAACATGAGTTGAAGGCTCCAGCGATGAACTGTCATGTAGAGTAGTATACATCAACCATTAGGTCACATGGAAATTAAACGGGGATGCCATTCAAACAAAATGTATCAAAATCGATCATTTTGGTTAATTTCGTTGAGATTTGAAAAAGAAAGAAAGATGATATATATGCATGGCACATGCACTTTTGTGTCAGTTTTCTACGTTTTTCGTTCCCCATTTCAGATGCCCGCCCCATGGGATCATGCTAGTCCACACACATCGACCAGCGGCTCTCTTCCTTGCATTGTCTCGACCGCGCTCTGTGCGACACGTCGCGGGTGTTGGGGCCCACGCGGCTTCTCTTTGCGTTCGCATCGCGGCGGCTGTTGACGAGTCACTGGCTACTTAAAAACCACCTGAGGAGCAGAGCAGCGAGTTTCTTTGTGCTCTGCAACAATAATTGCTCCATCCCTTGAGAAGAAGCTCGGCAGCTGCTTGCTCTCAAAGATCCGCCGCGCCTGAGCTTCCCGTCCGACCGGTGACCGGTGAGTCGTCCATCCTCCCGTCCCTGACCACCGTGACTGATCTTGTTCGATTTCGATTAGAGTTATGAGCATCCAAAAGACTGGAATAACACAGCTGTTTTTTTCTTTCATTTTTTGCTTCTAACCGTGCAATCCTATGATGATCTTTCCTAGTTTAGCTCGCGGATCCATGGCCGAGAAGATGGAGATGAACAAGCAGCTGGAAGCTCCTCTGCTGCCGGTGCCCACGGCGGAGGACGACCCTGTGTTCTTTGTCTGCCTCTGGGGGCTTCTCAACGCCGGCGTCGTCGCCGTCTCCTTCGCCGCCGCCTACTTCCTCAGCGTCTACACGAATATCTGCGATCTGGTTCGTCATCTCATCTAACTACTAGATCGATCTACTCGTTGGAAATATATGCAATTGTAAGTTTAATTTTCGAAGTAGATTAAACATGAAGATAAATAATCCTAGCATGCAATTTTCTAGCAGACTAGGAAGTACGAACAACATAATCATGACATCAGAAAACATGATTAAAACATAGTGTACGTACTGAGGAATTGCCGTAGGAAAGATGAACGACGCAGTCGGAACTACGACGGTTCTACGGACGGAGCGCAGCAGACGATGTTACAGACGACGGTACGCCGCAGCACCAGACTTGGACGGAGGACAAGCCGTGGTGAAGACGTTTTCCAAAAACCTTATTCGCCCTCTTCCGTTGCAGGATCTCAAAGACGACTGGTTCCGGAGACCTGCTCTCCCGTTTGCCGGTGCACGCCGGCGCTCGGAATGGAGTAGACTATGATGGCAACGCAGCAATGAGAAGTAGCAAAACCCTAACTCGTATAGACTTTATTAGGGACTCCCTAACCTAGGGGATTCCCGTATAGAGTCTATGGTGCACTTCTTCCATGAGGGAGGTGGTCTCTATTTATTGGGAGGAAAACCCCCACACCCTCGTCCATTAGCAATATGGGACTAATAGATGACGTACCCCCTCAAGTGCTAATGGGCTTTTGAGATTTACTTAGGATTATTCATATGGGCCAAGCCCAATAATCTAACAATCCCCCACCAGATCTCAAATTCCCATATAGAGATTTTGCTTGTTTCTCACTATTGTTTATATACCCTCAAGTGCTAATGGGCTTTTGAGATTTAATTAGGATTATTCATATGGGCCAAACCCAATAATCTAACAATCCCCCACCAGATCTCAAATTCCCATATAGAGATTTTGCTTGTTTCTCACTATTGTTTATATACCAGTATTTCGGTAAGGACTGTTAAGTTGAACTCTCGCCTAGAACTTCAAGCTACACTCATCCACAACTTGAACAATGGACTACGCCTTGAATTGCAAGTTTTGTGCAGATAAGTTTCACTCAAAGACCAAAACCAGTACTTGGCTACCTGTAGCCTACACCGCGGATGGAGCATATACGTCATACTCCTTGGTCTCTTCTTGAGCTTACTAAAGATCACCCAAATCTCATAGACTGCGACGTTTTACAATCGGGCTCATATAGGTGTGCTCTTTCAAGAATGTTCTGTAGGACAACATCTTCGCTTAATCAAGCCAATAGAAACACATTAAAGCATATCGCTAACCTGCCTTACAGCATTTGAGAGTACTGCATCTTCACTCAGAGAGAGTCTAGTAATTGCTCTCCTCAGTCAACCAGCAGCTTGTTTTTCCCAGGTCCTAATTCACGGGATCTCCGATCACATAGGTTGGGTTACTACTGTGGCAACTTACGCGGGTCTCATACCCATCTCCCTCGATGCATTTTCTATCACATTCCGTGATAAACCTTTTGTAAAAGGATCTGCCAGGTTTTTGTCAGTTTGAATATAAGTCACACTTATTACTCCGGAGTTTCTCAACTTTCTGACAGACTTCAATCGTCTTTTGACATGTCTTGATGACTTCGCATTATCCTTAGCACTGTTCACTTTGACTATCACCGTTTGATTGTCACAGTTCATAAGGATAGCCGGTACTGGTTTTTCAACCACAGGCAAGTCCATCAAAAGCTCACGCAGCCACTCAGCCTCAACGGTGGCTGTGTCTAAAGCGGTTAGTTCCGCTTCCATGGTTGACCTCGTCAAAATGGTCTGTTTGCAAGACCTCCATGATATAGCACCACCTCCAAGGGTAAACACATACCCACTTGTGGCGTAAAGCTCATCAGCATCAGAAATCCAGTTCGAGTCACTATATCCCTCTAGCACAGCAGGGTGCCCAGAATAGTAAATCCCATAACTCATAGTACCTACTAGATAGCGCATAACCCTTTCAAGTGCATGCCAATGATCTGAACCCGGGTTTGACATGAACCTGCTCAATTTGCTCACAGCAAAAGCTATGTCGGGTCTCGTTGCACTAGCTAAATACATGAGTGAACCAATAATCTAAGAATATCTTAGTTGGTCTTTGGCTACCTTCTTGTTCTTTCTGAGCATCACACTGGGATCATAAAGCGTTGGAGAAGGCTTACTGTCTATGTAGCCAAACCGGTTCAAGACCTTCTCCACATAATGAGATTGCAAAAGAGTAATCCCATTACCTTCCTTAATTAGCTTAATGTTAAGTATAACATCAGCCTCTCCCAGATCTTTCATATCAAAACTCTTTGATAGAAAAGACTTGACCTCATTGATCATATCAATATTTGTGCCAAAAATCAGTATGTCGTCCATATACAAGCATAATATAACCCCTCCACCCCCACCATAGCGATAGTACACACATCTATCAGCCTCGTTAATAGCAAAGCCCGCAGAAGTTAGTGTTCTGTCAAACTTCTCGTGCCACTGCTTAGGTGCTTGTTTCAGGCCATACAAAGACTTCACCAGCTTACACACCTTGTTCTCTTGACCCTTCACCACAAACCCATCAGGCTGATCCATATAAATTTCCTCATCCAACTCTCCATTCAGGAAAGCTGTCTTTACATCCATCTGATGGATGATAAGACCATATGAGGCAGCCAAGGACAGTAATGCTCGAATCGTGGTTAGTCTAGCGACAAGTGAATAAGTATCAAAGAAATCTTCGCCTTCTTTTGTGTGTAACCTTTAGCCACAAGTCGTGCCTTATACTTATCAATAGTACCATCTGGCCTAAGCTTCTTCTTGAACACCCATTTACAACCCACTGGTTTACACCCGTAGGGTCGTTCAGTGAGCTCCCATGTTCCATTAGAAAGAATCGAGTCCATCTCGCTCTGAACAGCTTCTTTCCAATCATCAGCATCTGGAGATGCATACGCCTCAGCTATAGACGTGGGGGTATTATCCATAAGGTACACAGTGAAATCATCACCAAAGGATTTAGCTGTAGCGATCTCACCCGAGAAATGGGCCCACTTAAGTATATTTCACCTTCCGTTGGTGCTAATACACGAAAATGTTCCCAAATGCGGATTCGACCGTCGAGTCAAGCTCGACCAACGGCTACTGAAGATCGTCCGTCCATACACTCACTCGAAGGTGAGTTCCAAAGGTCACATCATTCCACAAAGCGGACAGTTCGAACCGAATTTACTACCTGGCCAGGGAAAACCCAAACATACGGAATGGTTGGAAATGCCAACACACCCCAATCCTTTCTCCTCTCTCTGCGAGTGGCTCCCGAGTCCCACTGCCTCAGGGTAAAGGTTTACCACTACTGGGACTCACGCAACTACCCTCATGTGCCCATGGGATAACGTTTCCAAGACAGAGAGCTGTCGGACCTGCTCGCATCAATCGGGTACCGGGACTTACCGGTCCCATAAACCGTGCATATGTGTGGTACGTTCAAACGCTTGACACAAAAGTACCACATGTTTCCAATTAAAACATCGATAGACGGGTATCTACAATCATCCGTCCATCATCTCTAGTGTTTCTGATATGAGTAGACATACAACTCCTATATCTCGCGAGTGTCGGAAAACACTCGACGTCTATCGTTCTTAAGCATAGCAACTATCGGACCTAACATACTAGTGTTCAATCAAAGGAACCTATGATCATGCAATCTAGGGTTTCATTCAACTCCTTGGAACTTAAATGCACAAACATATAATCAAACAAATCGCGTAAGTAAAGTTAGGTTATGCTCCGGGGCTTGCCTTCCGGCTCGAAGCGGTACTCCTGCTCGGGGCTCGGATCCACGTACACCACGTTCACCTCGGACTCCTGGGCGATCTCCTCGGCAGCGGGGACTAGCTCGTAGACTTCGTCGGCGAGACCCGAATCTACACGAAATGCATGAATGCTTAAGTATCGAGATTTAAATGGTTAGGGTTTATTTAAATCTTAGTCAATGAATTGGAAAGGGTAAACATTAATTATAAGTGAATATACCCTTTTCATTTTGAACCTTTACTTTGATTTTAGAGTTTTAGGTTTTTCTCTTTCCTTTTCTTTTTCTTTTCTTTTCTTTTCTTTTTCTTCTCTTTTCTTTTCTTTTTCTTCTCTTTTCCACTATTTAAATCCTTTTTCCATTATTCAAAAGGTGAACTTAGGAATATTATTGTTAGGTGCCATTGGACCAGAGGCTTGCTCCTACCAAGGCAGGAGCTTAGGCCAAAATTTGGCTCAAGTTGATTTTTCTATAATTTATTAGAAATGTTCTTATCTTTTTGCCTAAAATCAAACTAAAATCCTACAAAAATAATTACAAGGTTTTTGTCCAAACCACTTGGCACAGTGGCTTAGGATGCCAAGAGTGACATCTCTGCAAGTTTGCATGTGATTTTGAATTATGACTATTTTGTGGAATTTCACCATGTTTAAACTACCAAAAATCATTTAGTCATTTTCCAGTGTCCAAAAATTACCATTTTCATTTTTCTAAGGTTTCTCATGCCTTGATTTAGTTCCTGTGTGAAGGAGATGATTTTTCACTAAGTACATTATTTTCTGTGATTTATTTGCCAAAACAGCAGGGTATATGTTTGGAAATTCATAACCCTAAATCCACTGGGAATTTTTGTGCACCCTTTGCGCATTAGGCTAATGATTACCACCCTAACAACATATCCCAAGCTCAGCTCCGGTGTATGTGTAGATTTTGAACTATGATGAAAAGTGCCCAAACTGAAATGAATTTATAATTCAAAATCTACAGCTCAACTGAGTGAGGTGCAAAGGAAGACGTTGTTCTTCTAGATTCACTGGTCACTACAAAATTGGTTTGGCATTTTTCTGATTTTTCTACGATTTTCTACGAATTTTTGAAAATCTCAGCGAATTAAACCTAAAATATAGAATCTATTTTACACGAGGAACCCTAGAACTTTTGAATCCCTTACGAACAGGCCCCTGCATTTTGCACGCGGCCCCCTGGATAGAGGTTGAAGACACAACCGTGTCCTCGAGTTCGCCGGCGTGGTTACGCCGGCCAAACGGCGGCGAGTCCGGGCCGGGGAAGTGGGGGGAATGGAGAGGGGCTCACCGTGGTTCGTTTGAGCTAGGTCTCGAGGTCGGGGATGGCCGGAATCGAGGTCAACGACGGCGGTGGCGGCTCGGCTTGCTCCGGCGAGCGGCGACCGGCGGCGTTGGGGTCGGAGAGGCTCGGGGAAGGGGTCGGTGAGCACCAGCGTGGCACGAGGAAGCTAATGGTGCCCTCGGTTCGGCCGGAGGAGGAGTGTAGCGAGCTGTGCACGTGCGCGGGCGGCGGCGGAGAGCTCGGCCTTCTCCGGCGAGCTACGCCAGCGGCTCTGGTGGGGAAGCGGGTCGGGAATGGCTCAGTGAGTGACAGTGGAGGATGGGGAAGCTCGTGAGAGCCTTGGTTTGGCCGGGAAGCAGTGGAGAGGGCTGTGCACGTGAACGAGCTCGGCGGCGCCTCTGCTTGCTCCGGCGAGCGTTTTTTCCGGCGAGGAAGGGAGGGGAACTGTTGAGGGCTTAAGTAGGAGCGAGAGGGGAGTGGAAGGGTGCTCGGGAAGCACGGGATGGAGACCGGGGCAGCTCAGTGAGCTGTCGCGGCGACAGCGGCACTGCCGCGGCCGTTGGCGCCCTTTCCCGGCGTCAAGTTCTTTGGAATTTTTCAAAGTTTTCTTATTGCTCCATTTAAAGGGTTTTTGACTCAAATTTGGATGAATTTCCTCATTTTCTTTGATTTGGCTTTTGAATCATGCTTAGCTTGGCTTAAACATTTGTTTAGTGTTAATTAACACCAGGGGTGTTACACACCCCAATCCTTTCTCCTCTCTCTGCGAGTGGCTCCCGAGTCCCACTGCCTCAGGGTAAAGGTTTACCACTGCTGGGACTCACGCAACTACCCTCATGTGCCCATGGGATAACGTTTCCAAGACAGAGAGCTGTCGGACCTGCTCGCATCAATCGGATACCGGGACTTACCGGTCCCATAAGCCGTGCATATGTGTGGTACATTCAAACGCTTGACACAAAAGTACCACATGTTTCCACTTAAAACATCGATAGACGGGTATCTACAATCATCCGTCCATCATCTCTAGTGTTTCTGATATGAGTAGACATACAACTCCTATATCTCGCGAGTGTCGGGAAACACTCGACTTCTATCGTTCTTAAGCATAGCGACTATCGAACCTAACATACTAGTGTTCAATCAAAGGAACCTATGATCATGCAATCTAGGGTCTCATTCAACTCCTTGAAACTTAAATGCACAAACATATAATCAATTAAATTGCGTAAGTAAAGTTAGGTTATGCTCCGGGGCTTGCCTTCCGGCTCGAAGCGGTACTCCTGCTCGGGGCTTGGATCCACGTGCACCACGTTCACCTCGGACTCCTGGGCGATCTCCTCGGCAGCGGGGACTAGCTCGTAGACTCCGTCGGCGAGACCCGAATCTACACGAATGCATGAATGCTTAAGTATCCGGATTTAAATAGTTAGGGTTTATTTAAATCTTGGTTAATGAATTGGAAAGGATAAACATTAATTATAAGTGAATATTCCCTTTTCATTTTGAACCTTTACTTTGATTTTAGAGTTTTAGGTTTTTCTCTTTTCTTTTTCTTCTCTCTTCTTTCCTTTTCTTCTCTTTCCTTTTCTTTTTCTTCTCTTTTCCTCTATTTAAGTCCTTTTTCTATTATTCAAAAGGTGAACTTAGGATTATTATTTTTAGGTGCCATTTGGTCCAGAGGCTCACTCATGCCAAGGCAGGAGCTTAGGCCAAAATTTGGCTCAACTTGATTTTTCTATAATTTATTAAAATTATTCTTATCTTTTTGCCTAAAATCAAACTAAAATCCTACAAAAATAATTATAATGTTTTTGTCCAAACCACTTGGCACAGTGGCTTAGGATGCCAAGAGTGACACCTCTGCAAGTTTGCATGTGATTTTGAATTATGAGTATTTTTTGTGGAATTTCACCATGTTTAAACTACCAAAAATCATTTAGCCATTTTCCAGTGTCCAAAAATTACCATTTTCATTTTTCTAAGGTTTCCAATGTCTGGATTAAGTTTCTGTGTGAAGGAGGTGATTTTTCACTGAGTAATTTATTTTCTGTGATTTCTTTGCCAAAACAGCAGGGTATATGTTTGGAAAATCATAACCCTAAATCCACTGAGAATGTTGTGCACCACTTGCGCATTAAGCTAAAGATAATCACCCTAACAACATATCCAAAGCTCAGCTCCAGTGCATGTGTAGATTTTGAACTATGATGAAATGTGCTCAAACTGAAATGAATTTATATTTCAAAATCTACAGCTCAACTGGGTGAGGTGCAAAGGAAGAATTTGTTCTTCTAGATTCACTGGTCACTACAAAATTGGTTTGGCATTTTTCTGATTTTTCTACGATTTTGTACGAATTTTTGAAGATCTCAGCGAATTAAACCTAAAATATAGAATCTATTTTACGCGAGGAACCCTGGAAGTTTTGAATCCCTTACAACGAGGTCCCTACAATTTGCGCTCGGCCCCCTAGAAAGAGGTTGAAGACACACTTCGGTCCTCGAGTTCGCCGGCGTGGTTACGCCGGCCAAACGGCGGCGAGACCGGACCGGGAAGTGGGGGAAAATGGAGAGGGGCTCACCGTGATTCGTTTGAGCTAGGTCTCGAGGTCGGGGATGGCCGGAATCGAGGTCAACGACGGCGGTGGCGGCTCGGCTTGCTCCGGCGAGCGGCGACCCGGCGACGTCGGGCTCGGAGAGGGTCGGGAAGTGGTCGGTGAGCACCAGCGCGGCACGAGAAGCTGTTGGTGCCCTCGGTTCGGTCGGAGGAGGAGTGTAGCGAGCTGTGCACGTGCGCGGCGGCGGCGGAGAGCTCGGTCAACTCCGGCGAGCTGCGCCGGTGGCTGCGGTGGTGGAAACGGGTCGGGAATGGCTCGGTGAGTGGCAGTGGAGGATGGGGAAGCTCGAGAGAGCCTTGGTTTGGCCGGGGGAGCAGTGGAGAGGGCTGCCCACGAGAGCGAGCTCGGCGGCGCCTCTGCTTGCTCCGGCGATCGTTTTTTCCGGCGAGGAAGAGGGGAACTGTTGGGGGCTTAAGTAGGAGCGAGAGGGGAGTGGAAGGGTGCTCGGGAAGCACGGGATGGAGACCGGGGCAGCTCAGTGAGCTGTCGCGGCGACAGCGGCACTGCCGCGGCCGTTGGCGCCCTTTCCCGGCGTCAACGCGCGCGCAGGCGAGCGCAGTGTGGCAGGCGCGCGTGGGCGAGGCGAGAAGACAGCGCGGGGAGGAAAAAGGAGCACGCGGGGGCGCAAAAGTCGCTGGAGCGACCGATGGACAACGGCGGCGACGGCAAAACCCGGCGTTCCGCGGCGGCGACGCGACGGCGAGCGCGGAGTCAGCGCTACAGTGCGTCTCCGACCATGAGACCTTGCCAGAGGCATGCACCGCGTGCGGGGACACCCAGCCATGTCACTTGTCGGCTCAGTCGAGGCCGGACGGCGGCAGGCGCTTGCGGCGGCGAGCGCGGCACGCGCGGGCGCGGCGTGAGCGACCCGTGAGCGCGCCGGGAGCGGGCAAAAGGTCAACTGATTGGCATGGCTCAAATTCCAAAATTTTGAACATGACTCGAAAATCTTCCAACATGAAAGTTGTCTAGAATTTCATGAGACACGTCCCTGCACTGGAGATTTGAAGAAAAGTGGGGAATTTAGCCGTAATTCAAAAGGGGGTAATTCCCTGTTTTGAACTGAATTTCTGAAATTCGAGGGGCTAAATGGCAAAATTGGCCCAAGTGCCCAAAGAGGAAAAGTTCAGAAATGTGATGAAGAACAACTTTGCTTTTTGGAGATTTTGATGTTCTGTGGTAAAATCTTGAGATTTGGCTAAGATTCCATTTCAGCTTTGAATTTGAATTGAAAATTTCAAATTCCCTGGTTTGGGTTTGAACTTTGAGAAGCTTCCAAGCACTTTTAGGCTATGGTTTGAAAATGAAAGTTTCTTGGCTTGACTTATACTCCAACTTTCACATTTGCACTTTTTCAAGTTCTTTGGAATTTTTCAAAGTTTTCTTATTGCTCCATTTAAAGGGTTTTTGACTCAAATTTGGATGAATTTCCTCATTTTCTTTGATTTGGCTTTTGAATCATGCTTAGCTTAGCTTAAACATTTGTTTAGTGTTAATTAACACCAGGGTGTTACATTAGCAACCCTCTGTCTCTTGCTCCTTCTAGGAGCTTCACTATCATCGTTCTCTAGGATATTCTCATTCTCAATAGGTTGTTCAAACAACTCAAAAGATGCAACTGGTATAGGAGTTATCTCAGTAGAAATCTAGAAATGCTATGCATATCTTGTGCAGAAAATATATTCTCAAAAAATATTGCATCACGAGATTCCATAATAGTATCAACATTCATATCAGGTACCTCAGATTTAACCACTAAAAACCTATAAGCAATGCTCCTCTGAGCATATCCTAGAAAGATACAATCCACTGTCTTAGGGTCCCAACTTACGCTTCTTAGGAATAGGCACATTTACTTTTGCCAAACATCCCCATGTGCGTAAATAAGAAAGTGATGGTTTTCTTCCATTCCATAACTCATACGGAGTTTGATCTTTATTCTTGTTAGGAATTCTATTCAGGACATGACACGAAGTCAATACAGCCTCCCCCCCACCATGCCTTTGATAAACCAGCAGTGTCTAACATGGAGTTAACCAAGTCAGTCAACGTGCGGTTTTTCCTCTCAGCAACCCCGTTAGACTCGGGTGAATAGGGAGGTGTCCTCTCATGAATAATGCCATATTCCTCACAGAATTCATCAAACACTTTAGGAAAATATTCTCCACCATGATCAGACCTTAAACGCTTGATCTTTCTCTCTAGTTGATTCTCAACTTCGGCCTTATAGATTTTAAAGTAGTCTAACGCTTCATCTTTAGTTTGCAACAAATAAACATAGCAAAATCTAGTCGCATCATCTATTAACGTCATGAAGTATCTCTTTCCACCTTTGTCAACACACCATTCATCTCGCAAAGATCAGAATGTATGAGTTCTAGTGGTGCCAAGTGTCTCTCCTCAGCTACCTTGTGAGGCTTCCGAGGTTGTTTCGATTGCACACAACTATGGCACTTAGAACCTTTGGCAATGGTGAAATTCGGAAATTAAACACATGCTGGAAGCCAAGACATCAAACCAAAATTCACATGACATAAACGTGAATGCCAAATGCTCGCATCATCTCTAATATTGCCACAAATATGGTTCACGGACTTATTACAAAAATCAGCAAGAGAAAAGCGGAACAAGCCTCCGCAATCATAACCTTTACCAACGAATTGTCCATGTTTCGACACGACAAATTTATTGGACTCTAACACTACTTTAAACCCGTCCTTGATCAGGACCGACCCGCTCACAAGATTCTTATTGATAGTGGGGACATGCTGCACGTTCTTCAGCTGCACGATCTTTCCGAAGTAAACTTCAGATCGACCATGCCAAACACCATGAACAGAAGTATGTGACCCATTGCCCATCAGCACGGAAGAATCCCGGACAGCCTGGTAAGAAGAAAACATGGATATGTCAGCACACACATGAACATTAGCACCCGTATCAAGCCACCAACTCGTGGATTGAAAAACTGGAAGTACGGTAGGTAAATTACCATACCCATCAGTATTGCCAATGGTCACCATGTTGACATCCTTGGGCTTCTTAGCTTTGTTTCCCTTGCGGTCTGCACGATCTGGACAATCCTTGGAGAAGTGTCCCAGCTCACCACAAGTAAAACACTTCAGCTCAGCCTTGTTCTTCTTCTTCTTGAAGGTAGTAGTCTTCATGGGCTTGTTTTTCCCCTTGTTGTTGTTGTTCTTGCCTGCACGCGAGAACTTCTGGACCATGTAGGCGTTGGACTGACCTTGATCTTCCTTCTCAGTAGCATCCTTCTTCCGAGCCTTCTCTTCAACATCAAGAGATGCTATCAGGTTTTCAACTGATATTTCCTGTCTCTTGTGTTTCAGAGTTGTGGCGAAGCTCCTCCACGAGGAAGGCAGCTTTGCAATAATGCATCCAGCCACAAACTTGTCGGGAATAGGACACCTAAGGAGATCAAGATCCTTGACAATGCACTGCACCTCATGTGCCTGTTCCACTACAGAACGGTTGTTAACCATCCTGTAGTCATGGAAGCTCTCCATGAGGTATAGCTCATTGCCTGCGTCTGTTGCATCATACTTAGCAACCAGAGCATCCCACAGGGCCTTCGCATCTGTCTCTTCTATGTAAACACGGACCAGCCCGTCACATAGATTGCTCATGATACATCCCACGAAGAGATTATTGGCATCGTCGAACTTTTTCTGCTCTTCAGCAGTTAGTTCGCCCTCTGGCTTGCCAAGTCTCGTCTCCCAGATGTGCATAGCAGTAAACCAGAGGCGAACCTTGGATTTCCAGATCTTAAAGTTCACACCAGAAAACTTTTCTGGCCTCAGTGACTTCAGCGAAACCAGCCATCGATAAATCAACAGATTGCCTATTATAAGGTTTTTGGATTGTTGGAAATATAGGCAATTGTAAGTTTAATTTCCGAACTAGATTAAACATGACGATAAACAATCCTAGCATGCAATTCTCTAGCAGACTAGGAAGTACGAACAATATAATCATGACATTAGAAAACATGATTAAAACATAGTGTACGTACTGAGGAATTGCCGTAGGAAAGATGAACGACGCAGTTGGAACTACGATGGTTCTACGGACGGAGCACAGCAGACGATGTTGCAGACGACGGTACGCCGCAGCACCAGACTTGGACGGAGGACGAGCCGTGGTGAAGACGTTTTGAGCAGTCGCGCGTAGCGCTTCCCAAAAACCTTATTCGCCCTCTCCCGGTGCAGGATCTCAAAGACGACTGGTTCCGGAGACCTGCTCTCCCGTTTGCCGGTGCACGCCGGCACTCGGGAATGGAGTAGACTATGATGGCAACGCAGCAATGAGAAGTAGCAAAACCCTAACTCGTATAGACTTTATTAGGGACTCCCTAAAGTGCTAATGGGCTTTTGAGATTTACTTAGGATTATTCATATGGACCAAGCCTAATAATCTAACACTACTTACCTCATCCTCATATATATGCTCATGGATTGCTTTGTATATGTGTTCGATCGTCTTGTCCGGCGCAGCTGCCACTCGAGCTTCAGCTGACGGACAAGAAGGTGGCCAAGAGCAAACGCCCTCATGCTCGGGTACTTCTTGTGCGGCGTGGCACAGGCTGCCACCGGGATACTGGCGCTGCTGCTCGCCGGCCACCGCCGCCGGACTCGCCGGGCCCTCGCCTACGTCGTGCTCGCGGCCACCGTGGCCGGCCACTGCTTGCTCGCCGGCGCCAGCGCCATCTACCTCACCGCCGGGGTAGGGTACTTCTTCACGATCACCGCCTTCGTGTGCTTATTCGGCTACGCCATGGGTGACCTCGACTTCTTCCTCGTCCTCATGGGAAGAAGCAAGGAGTAGAGAGTAGGGAAATCAAGATGCAGCTAAGCTGGCTCCTCGGCCAGCAGAAGGGAGGGAGCTCCATGGATGATCAGCAGTTCATTAGTATATGGTTACTGTGACGAGTTTAGCTACCTAGTTAGTACTTGTGAGTTGTGATCTTCATCTAGTACTGAGTACTGTTAATTTTCGGTAGATCTCTCGCGTGCTTTATTTATTATCGACACCTTGGTAATTATTTGTGTATTTAATTAGCATGCATGGAACTGTGACTGGACTATATGGTGAGATATGTACGTTAAGTCCAACCTTATTGCCTCGATATGCTTAATTACTGCTATACTAGTTCTAGCTAATTTCAGTGAATGTATATGGCGTCGTCGATCTAAATCTAAAAGATGACGAATTTGAAATGTGGTTTTGCATGTCGTTCTAGGACTTAGATTCAATCGAGACATACGACTGGCAGCTTTTGAGTTGGCACACATGAATTATTCTGATCAGTGTGGATGTGATGGTGCACATGAATGATTGAACTACACATGAGTGTGACATTTTGTTACATGCACGTATACGGCAAGACAGGATAGTCGACCGACTGCCTATTTGCAGGTTGGGAGAGTATACTCCGTGGCCGGTCATAGAATAGTTATTCTATAGCCACCTTAGTTTTACTATAGTTTTATGTACTGATTTACTACATTGTCCCATGATAATTAAGTTATTATAACACATGGGGCTCACATAAATCACATAGTAAGATTTACTATAATCTCGTAAATTACCATAGTAATTATAGTAAATCAAATTGGTTATAGAATATAGTTATTCTGTGGCCGGCCATAGAGCAGCAGTTCTATCTGCAAGTTTATGTTTTGCCGAAACTGTTTGTGTTTGGTATATGGTGCCTTCCACGAAGCTTCGTGTTTTTGGACTATTACATTATTGTCCCTTTTCGCAATTTACATACTAGTGTTAATTTAGTACATAGTCTGGACTTGCAAGGGCAAGCTTGTGGGCAACTGGTAGTAACTGATCCATGCAAGTTGAGACACACAAACTCAAGAAAAAGTGGTGTTTGGGTTGTATGCAAAAAACCTCAGTTCATTTCACACCCCAAAAACTTGTGAATCATATTAGTTCTCAATCTTCTCACATCAAAATGTTCATTAAGATTATCTGTAAGTACAAAATGTCACTATTTTTTTAGAAAAAAAATGGAAGCCACAGCCACAAGGACATAACTAAATGATATCAAGTGATCCGTGAAATGTTGTACTAAGAAGCAATACTACTAGGTGCCTAAAAACTTAGTTAGAGCAATCAACAAGCTCAGAGTGGTCGAATGCTAGTACTCAAGATCAATAATCAACAAACTTAGTTAGAAAAAGTGATGTCTGAATGTTTGCAATAACCTCAATCGATGGCACACCCAAAAACCTATGAATTATAATAGTTCTCAAGATCAATCGTGTCTCACATCAAATTTTTTATTAACATAATCTGTCAAGTACATAATCTCACTAATTAAACATGCAGGTGCGGTGACATAATTAAATGCTATCAATTGATTTGGAAAATACTATTGTATGTTACTCTGTTCAAAATTGTAGGTTGTTTTTTGTAGCGATCTTACCCGAGAAATGGGCCCACTTAAGTATATTTCACCTTCCGTTGGTGCTAATACACAAAAATGTTCCCAAATGCGGTACGACCGTCGAGTCGAGCTCGACTACCTGCAACTGAAGATCGTCCGTTCATACGCTCACTCGAAGGTGAGTTCCAAAGATCACATCATTTCCGCAATTAAATTTACAATAAGTCTCAGAGTTATTACAAACCAAATTGGAAATGATAATAAAGAAATTTGAGTTCATGCAGCGTAAAGTAAACGAAATACTAGCGACGATCCATAGTATCGTCACGATGAAGTCAGCCGTGACGCTACTCCTCACAATCCTCGGAAGAGGTCGGCTCCCACTCGATGCTGTAACCAGGAGGAAGCTGGGATGGCCCAAGCCATAGAGGCAGCTACCTCCTGAGGGGACGGTCCTGAAAATTTAGCCACAAGCAAGGCTGAGTTATACTGTTATACTCAACAAGACTACCCGACTGGTGATCACTACATCACCGACTCCTAATGAGAGGGCTATTGGCTAGTGGGGTTCTTTTGCCAAAGCGACTAAGCTGATCTCTAGTTTATCCATCTTGATTTTAATTCCTTTTAGCCTATTCATTCTAGGTGAGCCTAGCTAGACAACCAAGTTTTGCAATACAATATTCCATACAAAGATTTCATCCTTCCAGGTTGCTTCATAATATGTCATACATCGGTCAAGCAGTCTCATTAGCCACGAGAAGCAAGACAGTTCGAACCGAATTTACTACCTGGCCAGGGAAAACCCACACCACACGGAATGGTTGGAAATGCAACACACCCAATCCTTTCTCCTCTCTCTGCGAGTGGGCTCTCGAGTCCCAAAGCCTCGGGTAGAGGTTCACCACTACTGGGAGCTCATGGCAACTACCCCCATGTGCCCATGGGATAACGTTTCCAAGAGCAGAGGGCTGTCGGACCTGCTCGCATCAATCGGGTACTGGGACTTACCGGTCCCATGGTCCGTACATATGTGTGGTACGTTCAAAAGCTTGACACAAAAGTACCACATGTTTCCAATTAAAACCATCGATAGGCGGGTATCTCCAATCATCCGCCCATCATCTCTAGTGTTTCTGATATGAGAAGGCATACAACTCCTATATCTCGCGAGTGTCGGAAACACTCGGCTTCTAACGGTCTTAAGCATAGCAACTATCGAACCTAACATACTAGTGTTCAATCAAAGGAACCTATGATCATGCAATCTAGGGTTTCATTCAACTCCTTGAAAACTTAAATGCACAACATATACTCAATGTAACTTGCGTAAAGTAAAGTTAGGTTATGCTCCGGGGCTTGCCTTCCGGCTCGAAGCGGTACTCCTGCTCGGGGCTCAGATCCACGTGCACCACGTTCACCTCGGACTCCTGGGCAATCTCCTCGGCAGCGGGGACTAGCTCGTAGACTCCGTTGGCGAGACCCGAATCTACACGAGATGCATGAAATGTTTAAATATCGAGATTTACTATAGTTAGGGTTTGCTTAAACCTTGGTTAATGAATTGGAAAGGATAATCATTAATTATAAGTGAATATACCCTTTTCATTTGGAAACTTGGATTTGATTTATGAGATTTAGGTTTTTCTCTATTCTTTTTCTTTTTCTTCTCTTTTCCACCATTTAAGTCCTTTTTCTATTATTCAAAAGGTGAACTTAGGAATATTATTTTCAGGTGCCATTTGTCCAGAGGCTTGCTCATGCCAAGGCAGGAGCCTAGCCCAAAACTTGGCTCAAGGTGATTTTTCTATAATTTATTAAAAATGTTCTTATCTTTTTGCCAAAAAAAAACTAAATTCCTACAAAAATAACTATAAGGTTTCTGTCCACACCACTTGGTACAGTCACTTAGGTCACCAAGAGTGACCTCTCTGCAAGTTTACATGTGGTATTGATTTATGGTTATTTTTGTGGAATTTCACCATGTTTAAACGACCAAAAATCATTTAGCCATTTTCCAGTGTCCAAAAATTACCATTTTCATTTTTTTAAGGTTTCTAATGTCTTGATTAAGTTTCTCTGTGAAGGAGGTGATTTTTCACTAAGTAAATTATTTTCTGTGATTTATTTGCCAAAACAGCAAGGTATAAGTTTTGGAAATTCATGACTCTAAATCCACTGGGAATTTTTGTGCACCACTTGGGCATAGATCCTATGTCACCCATGAGTCTAACATATCCAAAGCTCAGCCCTAGTGCATGAGTGGATTTCAAGCTATGAAGAAAGGTGCTCAAACTTTGCCATTTTCAAATCTGTAAACTAAGCCTCAACTGAGTGAGGTGCAATGGGAAGAAGTTTGACTTCTAGATTCACTGGTCACTACAAAATTTGTTTGGCATTTTTCTGATTTTTCTACGATTTTCTACGAATTTTTGAAGATTGCAGCGAATAGTGCTCAAAGGATAGAATCTATTACGCCGTGAAACCCTAGAAGATTTGAATCCTTACAAAAGGGTCCCTGGAATCTTACAGTCGGCCCCCTAGAAAAAAGGAAGAAGACACAAGTGAGTCCCCGAGCTCGTCGGCGTTCGTACGCCGGCGGCTAGACGGGGGTCTCCGGCCTCGGTGAGTGGCGCAACACGCAGAGGAGCTCACCGCGGTTCCTTGGAGCTAGAAGGCGACGATGGGACGGCCGGGAACGTGGACGGCGACGGCGGTGGCGGCTCGGCGAACTCCGGCGAGCGGTGACCGCCGGCTTCGGGGTCGGAGAGGGTCGGGGAAGGGGTCGATGAGCACCAGCGCATCACGGTGAAGCTATAGGTGCCCTCGGTTCAGCGGAGGAGGAGCGGAGCGTGCTGGCCACGTGCGCGACCGACGGCGGAAGCTCGAGCTTCTCCGGCGGGCTGCGCCGGCGGCTGCGGTGGCGGAAGAGGGTCGAGGACTTGGTCGGGAGTGGCGGTGAGTGATGGGGAAGCTAGTGCGCGCCTTGGTTTGGCCAGAGGGGCAGCGGAGAAGGCTGGCCGCGTGAGCGAGCTCGGCGGCGGATCTGCGAAACTCCGGCGAGCGATTTCGGCGCGGAAGAGAGGGGGAACTGTTTGGGCTTTAAGTAGGAGGGAGAGGGGAAGGAGACGGTGCTCGAGCAGCACTGGATGGGGGGCTGGGCAGCGCGGCAAGGTCTCTCGCAGCAGCGGCTGTCGCGGGCCGTTGGCGCCTTGCGCGCGTCAACGCGGCGCAGGCGAGCGGCAGGGCGGCAGGCGCGCGTGGGCGAGGAGAAAAGGAAGGGCGGGAGGAAAAAGAGGCGCGCGTAGTCGCGAAAGTCGCGCGACGGACCGGTGGGCAACGGCGGCGGCGGTTTTGTCCGGCGGCCCACGGCGGCGACTGCGACGACAGCTCGGGAGCGCGGCTCGGGTCAGCGCTACAGTGCGCCATTTGCCCACGCGATCTGGCCAGGCGCGTGCTCCATGAGCGGGGCACGCAACCGTGGCCAGTGGCCGGCTCAGGCGAGGACGGCAGACGGCCCGGGCGCTACCGGCAGCGAGCGCGGGCACGTGCGAGCGCGGCGTGGGCACCCGTGAGCACGCCTCTGCCGGTGCAAAGTCAACTTGGTTGGCATGGCTCAACTCCAAAAATTTGAACATGGCTTCGAAAATCTTCCAACATGAAAATTGTTTAGAATTTCATGGGAACACGTCCCTGCACTGGAGATGATGAGAAATAGATGAAATTTGGCAGTGATTCAAAAGGGAGAAAACCCTGTTTTGAACTGAATTTTAGAAATTCGAGGGGCTAGATGGAAAAATTGGCCAAAGTGCCAATGGAGGCAAAATTCAGAAATGTGAAGATGTACAACTTTTGATTTTTGATATTTTGATGTTCAATGGTAAAATTTGAGTTTTGGCTAAGATTCCATTTCAGCCTTGAAATTTGAATTTAAAAAGTTCAAATTCAAAGGTTTAGGTTTAATTTTGAGATGCTCCAAAGCATTTTTTAGGCTATGGGTTTGAAAAGGGAAGTTTCTTGGTTTGACTTATACCCAACTTTCCCATTGCACTTTTCAAGTTCTTAGGAAGTTTCAAAGTTTTCTTATTGCTTCATATTGAATGGTTTTTGACTCAATTTGGGAAATTTTTCCTCATTTTCCTTAATTCCACTTTTGAATGTGCTTAGCTTAACTTAATCCCCATTTTAGTGTTAATTAACACCAGGGGTGTTACAGTTTTGGTACAATTAGATACATAGTTTTATATCTAGTACATATTAAGCACATAAAAAGAGTATAATCGACTGGTGCCACATATTCTAGATACATGCATACATAGTTCTCAAAAGTGCTATAGGCAGCGAATACAAAGTGGCCTAAACTCATACCGGCGGACACTGGCGGCTGTTGTGAATTGCTAGCTTCTTTAGTTATATATGTATACTCATCATCTGTTCCAAATTATAATTAATTTGACTTTTGTCTGCTTATCTTATTCAAAAAAATTACAAGTCAAATTAAGTTTAAGTTATTTTAAAGTATTTTTATTAATAATAAAGCAAGCGCCATAACAATTTTTGACACATTGTTTGGGTTAATTTGATTGGGACGTAATAATTCGGGTGATGAGACCCTCGAAACTATTAAGTGAAATAAAAAATTAAAGAGATTTCCGATGGGACACATCGGTGGGTGGGCGACCCTTTTGCACACGAACCTAATCGAATGACCGCACAAGGAATCACTATTTACTTCTTCAGGTTCTTCTGTTCATTAAATTTAATATACATAACCAGTAGAGGATAATCCCCTCCTGTTTCATAAAAAAAAAAGATTATCACTATTCACTAAAGGGACAGGCCAGTGCTCTCATCATGGCTCGTCCGCTCGCAATGTGCGATATTCGACAAACGTCGCGCCGGTTTGTGGTTTGGGTGTCCGTCAAGGCCCGCGCTTGGTTCTTGTGTGCTTCGGCTGGCTGCTCGGCTACTTAATGTAACAGCCCTGGTGGTTAATTAACACTAAAATAGGATTAAGTTAAGTGTAACGACAAGTTCAAAGTGATAATTAAGATAGAAAAAATGGAAGGAAAGTTTCCCAAATTGGAGTAAAAAAAAAAACATTCAAATAGAGCAATAAGAAAACTTTGAAAACTTCCTGAGAACTTGAAAACGTGCAAATAGGAAAGTTGGAGTATAAGTCAAACCTAAGAAACTTCCCTTTTGAAAATAGCCTCAAAATGTTTGGAAGCATCTCAAATTGCAGACCCTAACTTTGGATTTGAATTTTCCAATTCAAATTCAAAAGCTGAAATGGAATCTTAGCCAAAACTCGAGATTTACCAAATAACATCAAAATCTCCTAAAAGAAAAGTTATACAGCTTCACATTTCTGAACTTTTCCTCAATTGGCACCTTGGCCAATTTTGCCATTTAGCCCCTCGAAATTCAGAAATTCAGTTCAAAACAGGGATTTACCCCCTTTGAATCACGGCCAAATTTTCAACTTTTTATCAAAATCTCCAGTGCAGGATGTGTCCCATGAAATTCTAAACAACTTTCATGTTGGAAGATTTTCGAGCCATGTTCAAATTTGGGAGTTTTGAGCCATGCCAATCAAGTTGACTTGCACCGGGCGAGGCGCGCTCACGGGTTGCCCACGCCGCGCTCGCGTGTGCCGAGCTCGCCGCCGGCAACGCTCTGCCGCCGCCGTCCTCGACTGAGCCAGCCAATGGCACGGCTGTGTGTCCCCGCTCATGGAGCACGCGTCTGGCCAGGTCGCGTGGCAGATGGCGCACTGTAGCGCTGACCCGAGCCTTGCTCCCGTGCTGACGCCGCGTCGCCGCCGTGAGCCGCCGGGAAAACCCGCCGCCGTTGCCCACCAGTCTCGTGCGACTTTCGCGACCACGCGCGTCTCGTTTCATCCCTCCCTTCCTTTTCTC
>JACEFO010000580.1:0-29089 GCA_015342445.1 Digitaria exilis
TTGTGGATGAAGTCTACATCGCCGCTGCCATTTATCGTTTATTTGTTTAAGACTATCGTGTTGAACCATTTAGGCCTTCGTGCCTCTTCGAGAGTGTAATAAATACTTTATTTGTTTTTACGTTAAAGCCATTGTGTTACTGTTATTCACTTAATGTCGATCATATGTGTATAAATCTTGATCCTGGCGCACATATGAGATGCATTCCGGTTTTCTCTCTAAAAACCGGGTGTGACACCCCACTTGCCGAGTTACCAACCATAAGCATACTCACTCTTGCTTATTTGGAATTCAGAGGAGTATGATGGAGAGTATATTGAGGAGTTGGACGACATCTAGGATGGTGTCAACCAGTCGACTGCCTGTTGAAGACTTTCCGCTGCTAGTTTAATCGTTTTTGGTTACATGTTGAACCTGTAAGCCTTCGAGCCTCCGTCGTGAGTGTAATAAAGTACCTTTTTATGATCTTTTAGGCTTTAGCACGAATTCTGTATTCACTTTATGTCACCATATGTGTGTAAACTGATCCTGGCGCACATATGGAATACATCTGGTTTTGCTATCAAAATTGGGTGTGAGAATAGATCTTATGTGACTAATGCACTAGGGCTTAAACAATTAATTTGCTACTCAATTTGTTATTGAAAGTTTAGAGGTGTGTATGTAATGACGGAGAAGAAAAATGAGTTGCGCACATGAGGAAAAATTTAATGTTTATAGCTTTGAACGAGTAATTTATTAAGAACAATGGCTTTAATGTGACATCTATATGATATCTATCTATATCTATACCTACTCCTAAAACACGTAACGTTTCTGTCCTCTTTTTTTTTCCGTCCGTTCTGGGCTTAGCTGAAATTTCGTGTTGGGCTTTAGACAACCGCAGGCCCATATGAAACCATCGACTCACATCCAGGGTTTACGTAACCGTCGGGAACCGGTCCGGTTTTGACCGGTTCCCAACCCAAACCGCCCTGGACCGGTTCCAGTTAGGGGTGGTTTGAACCGGTCCAAATTTGAAATTTTAAATTTGAATTTAAAAAAATGGAAAAATGTCGTAAAAATTCCTAAAAATACTTCAACATGTGTGTAAATTGGTGGTGTAAAAGTTTTTTAAATATTTGCTCATTTGGTATTTTTTTGGGTAAATACAAATTAAATCAAAAAAGAAAAATAAAAAACGGCTCGGCCCATTTAAGGCCCGTGAAGGCCCAATGCCGCCCTAACCCTAACCGCCCCTCCCCCAATGGCCAGTCGGCATTCTCTCCCCCCCCCCCGCGCAGCGCACTCCCTCCTCCAGGCGAAAATTTGCCTCCGGCGCCGTCACCGCTGCGCGAGCCCGGCTAGCCGCCCCGGCGAGCCCGGTAACCGCTCCGGTTGGTCGGCTAGCCGGACGGGTGGCAGATCTACGGTCGCCACCCAGGTTCCTGCCTCCTGACGCCGGCTAGCCGTTCGGTTGTGGCGGTTAGCCGACCAGCAGCGGCGGTTAGCCGCCCGACCGTGGGTGAGGTATGGGTTTGAATGATTTAGGCTATTGTGATTTATGAAATTATGAAATGGATGTAGTGATGGAGATATTTAGGTATATTTTGATTGCAGCCATGTGATTTTAGAATGTATGAACTATGAAGTGGATCTAGTGATTTGTAGCCATGTATATATATTTTGATGTAGGGTATTGTGATTTTGGAAATAAGGAAATGGATGTAAGATTTAAGTATTGTGATATAGCTATGTGTTGTCAAGTTGACATTGATATGTTTATGTTCGTTCCATGTTTGTAGATACGCAATGTCTGGCAGAGAGAAAGATGTATGGGAACATGGTGAAAATCTTTACCCCGGTTGGAGATGCAACTATTGTCATAAGTCCAAGGGAGGAGATGGTGCCACTAGATTGAAACAACATTTGGCAGGGCGCTGGACGGAGGTCGTCCATTGTGAAAATGTTTCAAAGGAGGTGCGTGAATACTTTCAGCGTGAACTTGAAAGGGCTAAGAAGGTAACTGCTCAACGTGCTCAAGAGAAGTTGAGAAAGGAGAAGGTTGCAGCGGAAGGTAACTATCCTGGTGGAGATGAAGCGTATGATGAGGAGGCTTAGCTGCAGCGTGCCCTGAACCAATCAAGAGTGGAAGAGGAGTTTCGTCGCGGGGTGCAACAGAGAGGAGGTGCATACGAGCATGGAGGGGGTAGTGGTACTAGGGGAGAGGGTACGTTGCAGAGGATGCTTCGAAAGGGCAACTTCATCGAGGCAGACTCCTGGGGTGACGGACTATAACTTAGGTTCGGCGCGTGGACCGACGCAGCCAAGGATTGACACAGGCTCGTGGACGCAGAAGGGTGAGAATGCAAAGTAAGCTATTGGGAAAGCTTGGTCAAAGTTTTTCCATACTGCGGGAGTACCTGGAAGACAAGCTGACAGTCCATACTTTGTCAGTGCGGTCAGAGAGACACAAAAGTGGGGTATGTTTTCTTTGTAGGCGAAATAATAGCTACGCAACTACATGTTTGGATCTAATCTCATGAGTGCCATATGTTTTGCAGGTGAAGGTATCGCGTCACCCACTGGACGGGATTTTGATGGCAAGTACCTGGATCAAAACGAGCGAGACTTGCAGGTTCAGTACGCAAAGTTTCAGGCAGAGTGGCCTATGTTCGGCGTCACGTTGATGTGTGATTCGTGGACTGGGCCGACGAAGATGAGTGTCATTAACTTTTTGATATATTGCAATGGGGTCATGTGGTTCCACAAGTCTATTGATGCGACTGGAAAATCTCAAGATTCTGCATATTTGCGGAAGGTAACCCCGTACCTAGTTCATTTCGATCCGAATATGATTTAGATGTTGCTAAAGAATATGTGTATTTACTAGGAGATTCTGAAGGTGGTGGACGAAATTGGACCAGAGCATGTCGTTCATGTTATCACGGACAACGGCTCGAACTATAAGAAAGCCTGCAAGGGGATTCAAGATACCTTGTCTAGCACACACTGTCAATTTGATGTTAAAGGATATCGGTGAAAGGTACGAACATCAAGATTTGATCGATCAATGCAAGAAAATATCAGCGTGGTTACACAATCATGGTCAGTTGAATGCAATGATGAGGCAGGCGATTGGTGGTGAGTTGGTGAAGTGGTGTGCAACTCGCTTTGGGACCAACTACATGTTCCTAGACAGCATGTATCGGAAACGTGATCGTTTTATGCAGTGGATGGGATCTCCTGAATTTTTGCAGAGCAAATGGGCCAATTCAAATATGGGTAGATTTACTCATACCAGATTTTCAAGTCTAGATTGGTGGGAGGGAATGAAATTTGTCATTGACTCAGTCCAACCAATATACAGCTTACTTCGCTTTGCTAATCAGGACAAGCAGCCGAACATGTGCGAGGTATGTATGATCGTACAGAATGTGAGAAATGAAATGCAATCTTTCTTTGGCCAAAATGTTTCTAAGTTCAAAGAGTATGAAGCGATTCTGAACGGAAGGTTGCACGACGTCTTCATAGACACCTATGTGGTGCCAGGTAAGACGGCTTCTGCTCATTGTGAACAAAAGTTTCTACTTTCACGTTCCATACACCTTATGCTCATTCGTGGTACTTTCTATTTTGCAGCTTGTGTCCTGAATCCGAGGTATGCCTATACGTTTATTCCAACTCCAGAAATGAGGAGTACACTGAAGGATGCTTTTCAGCGCATGACGGATATCTCGAGCGCCGTCCAGGCATTGCAAGAGGTTGAGCTGTTTCGACAATGGTGTGGTGAGTTTGGCACACAATTGGCACAACAAATGGCGCTTGACCCAAAGACAACTGCATCTTCTTGGTGGATGGTAAACGGCAACAGAACTCCCAAGCTGCAGAACATTGCTGTGCGGCTTGTTGCTCAATGTTGTTCGTCAAGTGGATGCGAGCGGAACTGGAGTACTTTTGCATTGCTGCATACAAAGGTTCGAAATCGGTTGTCATACACAAAACTGAACAAGCTTGTCTATGTCAACTACTACCTACGCCTGCGCCTTGCGGATGTTGCCGATCCTCCATGGGATCAAGGTGATTTCATTGAGCAGCTAGCCCATCTTTCATTCTATGATCCTAAAAATCCGGTGCGGGAATGGATGGAATATGGAAGGTCAAGCCAAGCTCCAGTTCTAGACGAGGACGATGATGAAGGTGACACACCGCTCCCCTCTCATATTGTCAAGGATAAAATAAATCCAGCAGACCTCCGTACTTCTATAGGGGATGATTGCATCAGTGATTGGGCATGACGACATGTGGGTAACACTCATGTAGGGAAGCGGAAGTACCACATCGGGCCTAGCAAGGTTAACCCGAAGCGCCAACGAGGCCAGGCCATGGGAAAAAGCAAACAGAAAGTAGTAGAAGTCCTGAGCGATGAAGACACTGATGATGGTGAGGGTGATAAAAGTCCAGAGTATCAGGAGTCTCAGAACAGCAGCTCCGACTATGATGGTGATGATAGTAATGATGGTGGTGGCAGTGGTGGCGGCAGTGGCGGTGCTGCTGGCGGTGGCAGGGACGGAGGCGTGTCACCTTCAAACCCACCTGCTGGTCTCCATTTTACAGGTACCAAGTGTACGTACATATGCACATGTTTTTATTATTCTGACTTGTGAGTATTAATTATACTATATGGTTGATTGCAGGGGAGACTGAGTTCACACATGCAACCCAGGACATTGACCATGGAGCACCGATGTCGCAGAGGAGAACGGTTGGACCGACGGATTACGGCTCTCCACAGTTCTCTTCTAGCTCCTCCTACAGGGAATCCTCACAGTCTAGTTATCACTATCCTATACCGGAGTTGAGCATGCAGCCACCGATGAGATGGGTGTACGAATGGCAAGATCCCCATTGGTATAATATGTTACTTCAGGAATGGCAGACGACATCAGCCTGGACGGGCCAAACTTGGCAAGACTTCAAAGCTGAGTTGCTTCAAAGGCAGGGTTTGAATGTGATGTCCACCGTGGAGTATGAAATGGCCTCGCAATTCTACCGTTGATCTATTTCTATCCACTATTATGTGTATGGATATTTGTATGAACAATTATTTGTATGAGAGGACTACTAAACTATTTGTATGAACAATTATTTGTATCAGAGGACTACTAAACTATTTGTATGGATATTTGTATGCACAATTATATATATGGATATTTGTATGCATTTGTGGTCAATTTTTCCATTAATTTGCGGATAGGTCATGCCCATTTTTTTTCAAGCTACCCGCCCGGCTAACCGGCCCAACCGGTCGGCTAACCGGTCCAACCGATCGGCTAACCGGACCAAACCGACGACACGGGGAATTTGAATTCAAAATTTCAATTCATTCGGTTTCCAACGGTAACCGGTCCTCCGGCTAACCGCTACCGCTGACCGGCGGTTCGGTCCTCCGGTTCAAAAAATAAAACCCTGCTCACATCTCCCTTCTCGTCTCCGACGCCGCCCGGCGGCGCCCCTCGTTCTGCGCCGCTCCTGCCCCTTCCGCAACCCCTCTCAACTCGCAGCTTGGCATATCCCCTTATGAAATCGGGCGCTGTCGCTGGCCTTCCAGAGTGTCCACGATGGCAAAAAAAAGTTTTTATCCGTCGGATCAAAGATTTACGGCGCCAGCTATTGGCTTCGACCTTCGCTCGTCCGTGTAAAATATATCTCGGTGCTAGCCACGCGTCAATTGGTTGCTGGTTCTCTCCCCCACCGATCCCGCTGGGATGCGGTGGCTCGTCAGCGCGCCGCTCGCCTCGTCGCTGTCCCGGGTCAGCCGTGCGGGCATATGGCAGCGGCCACGGATCCGGGCACTGCGAGGGTGGCCATCGGCGGTGTGCGGAGCTGGTGCGCCCGCTCATGCGCCTTCACCTCCGCCGCCGCCTCGTCGCCGTCGAGGTCGCTCCGTGATGCCAGCGCCCCTCGTCCGGCAGGAAGGCGCAGGCGCAGTGCTCTGCACGACGCATACGGTATGAGCCACACCCATAATCGTAGCGCCCGGCCCGGACACCTTCTTCTTTGCAGTCCACTATGCTCGCCGGCGACAGTCCGTTTTTCAAGTGCTCTGTCCCTTACAGCACGCTGCCCCTTCCAGCATGCTACCTCTAATCGCCCTCGAGTTCGATTTTGTGAATCTTTATTCTGCTTTTGGTCATTTATTCATTCCATGTGCTCGGATTTGGTGATAAAAATCTGGTTCAGCTTCGGTTAAGATGGGCCCTACTTGCTTGTTGAATTGCCTGAACGAAAGGTTGAGTAGCTATTTTCATGATTTACTGCCTTTTGTGCTAACCAAACACTATTGCCCCACATTTTATGCATTTGCATACTTTAGAAATCCATCTGTGATTAAGGCCCAAGAGCAGCAATACGAGGTGGAAAGAGTGTTGGAGCTAGAAATTAGAATGCTAGATCAGCAACGTACAATTTGGCTGGTGATGTGTGGAGATGCAATGGCAACATCAAAGGCACCCCCTCCCCCCGGCCATGAGGCATCTAGAGACATAAGAGTTTCTTAGGTCTGTGCATCACCCCACGGCCTGTTTGGTTGATTGAGAAAAAAAAACTTCCATATGTTTCTAGACAGAGGAATAAAATGTGTACCACTGTTAGAGTATATTACTTATTTTTGAGTTTTCAAAGTTACGAACTCATTCAGGTTTTCTGATTTGCAATGTGTGCTGGTCAGTACTTCCAAGTTATGATAGTGAAAATTTGAAAATGATGTATCAACCCATTAAAAAATAGTATTATTTTGTATTTGGTATGTGCTTTGTCAGACTTTATTATTGTGCAAGACATGCTTTGTTCTGTTGATGCTCATTTGATCCATTGTTGTCAGTTAAATGGAAGGGAACAAGTTGGTGGTTAAACGACTTTTTTCAGAACTCCTCACAATATACTCATCATATATAGTTATGGATATAATGCCTGTCCTAGGCAACTGAAAAATTGGTTCCAATTTTTAGGCAATGTGTTTCCCTTAATGGCCAAATAACATAGAAAACATAGTGCTAGCCTCGTGAAGAATTGGCAACCTAATTTGGCAGAGAGGATGTGCAATCATTGTTATGTTCAGGTGATTCATGCACTGAAATGGGATGGACGTGGAGATGGTGACCTCCAGAGTGGAAAAGTTGCTTGCTGTTAGTGATATGGGCAGCAACAAATGAAGAAGGATGTGAATCTTTAGGAGAATAATTGAGAAAAGATCAAATTTCACTCTTGTTTTCCCCCCTTTCTGTTAATCTACCACATGTGATGTAATTACCTATGGAGTCGCTTGAGCCTGCAGATTTTGATTCCTTTTGTATTCTTAAAAAGATCATAAGCTTGAAGGTTTAGATTTCTTTTGCGTTCTTAAAAAGTACATATACCTCGCGAGTTTAAACAATACTTCCTTTTGCCTTTTATAATATTGGGCTGATATCTTTTATTATTATTCCTGCAGTAGCACTTTATGCTCATTTCTTAATTTTGGAATGTTAAGCGCCTTCTGATCACCTTAAATGCATTTCTGTTTCACTTAGCATAACCCCTGCTGATAATTAAGAGTCGACACATGCATATTAAATTCTCATAAAAATGCTTGTGCTAATGTGCTGCTACAGTGTGCATTCTGCATTTTCTTTCTATATGCTACTTATCATTTACTCCAATAAAAGGTGTCACTCAAAGACTGAGTTGGTGACACAATCTAGAAATCGGTTGTCATACAAGAGGAGAAAAAAAGTTACACTTATGGAGACATAATGATATTTACTTCGCTATTGTTAGAGCTGGAAAGCTGAAGCCTTTGGGATGTTCTTTGTTTATTTTTTATTTCACCTACCAGCTATTATTTTCTGTAATTTAGCCAGCAAAGTTAGTCTACTTACACTAGAATCATGTTTGTAATTATACTTCTCCATTAATGCAGAAGCTAGCTTGGTAAATAGTAGAGGTGATTTTCCCCATGCCTGGTGAACGGTTCTCAACAAGTCTACCTTACAGTTCTTTCCGTTGGGCTCACTTAAAATACCCCATTTGTGCAAATATTCATGGATGACATTGTACTAAACACATGCCCAACATCAGTAATTAGATTGCAAATATATGATATACGGCCTAACTCTAATGATGTTGCCAATGCAAAGGACTCAATTATCTGTTTCTAGCTTAACGAAAAGAATGTAATCAAACTCTTAGGGAATTGGTACCTTATCTATGTCTTTTACAACGATAATGACATAATCTATCTTTTAATCCGTTGTTGGTGAGCTCAACAAGCTAACCTGCAGTGCATATTAAAATTGGTAAGTCATCAACAATGGTAAGTCATCAGCTTAAGTGGCATATTATTAAAATTGAAAAGAATGACGTAACAGTTTCTGTTGTTGGTAAGTCATCAACTTTAGTGGCATATTAAAATTGCTGACCTATAACACAACAGAGTGTAATCATGCATCTAGGCGACAAATAAGAATAATTAGTTCTTATCTGACTAAATTCTGCTAAAACAAAAAAAAACTTATCTGAGTAGATATTAAGTGAAATTTTACTACAAGGGTCCTGAACAGTACAGTGCCTGGCAAAAATATCTTTTATGCGAAAAACACAGCAGCAAAATTCCACATGGCCGCATTAAATTGTTATATGTTATTTGGATATGTTTTCTTTTCGTTCCCGATCCAAGTGGTAGTCTATTATTTGTCCCTGATATCATTGGGCATTAAGAGATGCCCAAGAATTATTTTGGTGCATTATCAGAAGCATATTAAAACTTTGTTCCATGCCTTCATCTACTTAACATTTAACCTGTACTTGGTTTGTTTGCTCAGTGAAATTGACTGTTTATTTTCTCCTGATAAAAGGATAATATTATCATGGAGTCATTTGACCAATTATTTCTGAGCTCTTTTACAATATAGGAAGTATCTAGCAAATGTCATGTTGTGTACAAATAGGTGGATATTTCAAAGACATGGAAGCATAATCAGCTATATATTATACCCATTTCTATCTTGATTTATCCTGATTTAGTTATAAATTAAGTCGTGCGCATAGGGCGCGTGCAAATCATTAGTTTGACACCGTGTGTGGGCACGACACCCGATGACCTGCAACCTGTTAGGGCCCGCCCCGGGTTGCGCCCCCAAATCCTCGCGCGATAGTGCCAGGTTCGGCGTCCCCCCAGTGCCATCGTCCCGGATCGCATCTGGCAGACCCGCGAGTCACGCTGTGTCACACTACTAGCCATGCCGTCTAGCAGCGAGACGGAGGTGGAGATCCGTGGGCAGTGAAGTGATGGTGGAGCTCTGAGTGGCGGTGGCAGTCTGGCAGAGCAACACGGGATGTAGGGTGAGCAAACGACATTGAGTATAGCTTCATGTCATTTGAATACTCCAGTTTAGTGTTGTTGCCTAATTTATCCTGTCGGCTATACGTTAGTGTTAGTCACTTCTGTCCAATTTGTCTCCTCCAATTCAGAGATTACAATGTACTTAGTTTTGTTTTAGAATTGAAGTAATGAATAAAGAAAATCGTCAAAGTAGCTAGAAAACCAGCCATATGTAATAGAGCATATGTATCAGTTGTATGCTTAAACCTAGCAATTTCAGAGATCATGTGATTCCTCTTTGACAGTTGACATGCTATGGTTCTAACTAATTTTAGAAGCAATTTCAGAGATCGTGTGATTCCTATTTGATAGTTGACATGCTCATGGTTCTAACTAATTTTAGAACATCAAATATGATGTGTGTATTTGTCTCAACTCTCAAGCGATGCTTGGAACCATACCAAACATTCATTTACACATTTGATGTATAAGCATTTTTTAGTAGGCCTTCTCACATGGCATATTCGGACTATTTACAACGGGAAGATAATCATAGGTAGTTTAGACATTTAATGTTGGATTTAAAGATTACTAGAAAACAATACACGGGCATGTTTTAGGAGTAGGTATAGATGTGAGCGTGGTCACAAAACAGGAACTGGTACGTCGAAGATGAAATAAATAATTTGCCCAAATAGTTAGAATTGTTACATGTTTTCATGTAGCAACACACATGCAAATGCATAAGATATTTTTAATCACCCGTAGCAACACACGGGTATGTTTGCTAGTGATATAAAAATTACTTAATCTCGCCGACTCGCGAGATGACGTGCAGGGAATAAAAGCTAGCGCCAAGACATCATTGTTCGGAGACGCCATTGTTAGAGTGGCGCAGCGGATTCTGGCCCGGCCCGCTGTACACACGAGCCGGTGCCCACAGGTCTAGGTCCATGGAGCCCAACAACAACTAAGGCCTCAGGCCTAACTCAACCCAAAAGACTAGCCTGATAGTACGAGGATTGCCCGCCTTATATGTTGTGCTCCCCCACTATCAGTTACCGATGTGGGACTAAATCTAACAATCTCCCCCGTCACACATCGGGTCCAACTCTTCCATCACAACTATCCGTGTGATCTTACAGAAGACGTTATCACAGGCCCAGAGTATAAAATCTCTGGTCAACTTGTGTGACCAATGGTCAAATGACCTAATGGAGATATCAATGGGGCTCCCCCATCAACATGTCAACTCGGAGATGTTACCGATGTCCCAACCTTCGGCTCTTGATACCACTTGTTAGAGTGGCGCAGCGGAACACACAGGCCTAGGTCCACGGAACCCAACAACAACTAAGGCCTCAGGCCTCACTCAACCCAAAAGACTAGCCTGATAGTACGAGAATTGCCCGCCTTATATGTTGTGCTCCCCCACTATCATTACCGATGTGGGACTAAATCTAACAATGGTCCACGGTGCTGAACAACAACTAAGGCATCGGGCCTAACTCAACCCAAAAGACCACCCTGATAGTACGAGGACTGCCCCACCTTATATGTTGTGCTCCCCCACTATCAATTACCGGTGCCTCACAGGCCTAGGTCCACCGAGCCCAACAACAACTAAGGCCTCGGGCCTAGCTTAACCCAAAAGACTAGCCTCATAGGATGAGGACTGCCACCTTATATGTTTTATATGTTGTGCTCCCCCACCCTCGATTACCGATGTGGGAGTAAATCTAACAGCCATAACTGGACAGGATAGATATCATCTTGCTCTACCTTTTCGCAGACGCTACATATACAGCTACTGCCAATATATTCGTACTAGCAATCTTCCAGATGGTTTACGACCAACGACGGTTTGACTTGTTCTCTAGCCATAGCTGTCGAGCACCTTCAATTAAAAAGCCACCCATTGTATACCCAAAGCCATAAGCCATGGTCCATGGATAGATGACGACGACGAGCTCCAGATCGATAAGCTTGGACAGTGTCACGCCCATGCATGCATGCGTCCGTCCGCGCAGCATCGGTGCATGCATGCACTGCATGTTCCCCTGTTTCTTCGCCTTGGAAAGTCGAGCTCCCCTGTTTCCCCATGCATCCCACGGCATGCACACAAGAAAGCACGCTACTCGGCTACTCCCTACCAACCTACCTAACAGCAGATCTGTAAACGTGAGCTCCTCTGCAAACTACTAGTACAGCCTATATAAAGGCCTCTGCATCTGCCAACAGCTTCACCACATCCAAAGCCATCTCACTCCACCGACGACTACCATGGCGTCCCTGGCGGCTCTCCTAATCCCGCTCTCCCTCACGCTGCTCGTCGCCACGGCCACGGCCAAGCAGACGGGCCAACTCACCGTCTTCTGGGGCCGGAACGCCAACGAGGGCACGCTACGCGAAACCTGCGACACGGGTCTCTACAACACCGTCATCATCTCCTTCTACAGCGTCTTCGGTCACGGCCGCTACTGGGGCGACCTCTCCGGCCACCCACTCAACACCATCGGCGCCGACATCAAGCACTGCCAATCCAGCAACATCCTCGTCCTCCTCTCCATCGGCGGCGACGCCAGCAAAACCTACTCCCTCCCATCCTCCCAGTCCGCGGCCGACGTCGCCGACAACCTCTGGAACGCGCACCTCGGCGGCCGCCGCCCCGGCGTGTTCCGCCCCTTCGGCGGCGACGCGGCCGTCGATGGCATCGACTTCTACATAGACAACGGCGGGCCGGCTCACTACGACGAGCTCGCCCGCCGCCTCGACGGGTACAACAAGTTCTACCGTGGACGAAAGGGTGTGCGGCTCACGGCGACGCCGCGGTGTGGGTTCCCGGATGGGAGGCTGGACCATGCGCTCCGGACGGGGCTATTCGAGCGGATTCATGTGAGATTTTACGGGAATGATACGTGCTCGTTGGCGAAGGGGGGGACGAGTGGTGTGGCGGAGGCGTGGGGGAAGTGGACGGCGGCGTACCCGAAGAGCGAGGTGTACTTGGGGTTGGCTCCGGCGAGAGCGGCGTGCCGGAAGGGGCGCAGGGGACTGTGGCGGTGTACCTTAAGTATTTGTATTATGATTTGCTGCCTAAAGTGCAGAAGGCGCCTAACTATGGTGGGGTTATGGTTTGGGATAGGTTCGCTGATAAGAAGACACGCTGGAGCGGCGTCGTCAAGGGCTGGGCGTGAAGGCGTGTGCTATCGTGTGCATGGTTACGTGTGTGCCGTGCAGCTGTGACATGATGTGTACGTGTGTGTGCGAAGAATAAAATGGATCCGGTGTGTAATGGCGATGGATCTGATCTGAAGGTGTATGTTGTTGTGGTCAATGGAACGAGAAAATGCCGTGAAGAATTATTCTCTTACTCTACGACTTTTTTTCTTTGTCCGATTTTTTTTTACCCAATTCCCGCTGTCGTTATCTATATATCTATGCTATAAAGGATGAACAAGTTGAGGACTTTTTCACCCACAAACGTAACCCTTTACCCCGCACAACGGACCCACCTACCAGATCTGAACGGTGGGCCTAGGACGACCAAAGGATTGGGGAGATTGATTTGGTCGTCCTCACCCAGTTAAAAAACTCCCCTCCCACCTCCTCATCCCTAAATTTTTTTTACCCAAAAATAAACCCAATAGCAAAAGTAAAATAGGAAACATTCCCCCTGCTCTCACTAAATCCCATCCCAATGGCAAGAAAAATGGAAAGCCCCTCATATCAAGGTGAGAAATAAAGCAAATAAATGGAGGTGCTATTAAAAGGAAATAAAATGTGTGGTGTTAAAAGGAAATAAAATATGTGCTACTAAAACGAAATAAAATGCACCACTCCATGCATTGCAACGACAAGAAAATGGAAAGCCCCCTGATCTTCTCTCTAACGCAAGAAATAAATCTCTCCATGGCCAAAATAAAAGGAAACTCTCTACGACGCTACTTGTGGATGGACGACGTGGATGAGGATGCCCGTGCCTTCCATATTTCGCCTCGGCCGTTGCTCCAAGTTGGCAAGGAGTCACCACAGTCGCATTCATAGTAGGCCTAGGCCCAGGCCCAGGCGGCGGTGACGGAGGCCGGTTCTCCGCCGTGGTCGATGAAAAAGGAGATGGCGAGGGTGTTTTTTTATGGCCGTCATGGTCTTTCTTTTGGTTGACGTACGACACTTTTTTTGCATCATTCCATGCCTTTCAGGACTATACGTCGTTAACAAGGAGGCGGTGGCCAAGCTGGAGGCCTTCCGTTGTCAAGCGCCAGGACCAGCACTCTCCTCCCTGCCCCACTGTCGCCACGCGTCCATCGCGCCCGTCGCGGCGCTAGGAGGATCACGCCTGTCGTGCTCGTCCATGCCTCCAATGTTGGCGTCTGCATGATCGGATTCACCTGTTGATCCCGGCGTCGACCGCATCGCCTACATGGCCACCATCCACGGTCATCTCCTGCCGCCATCCACACCTTGCAGGTTGAGGTTCCCTGAAGGCTAGAGTTCGTCTATGCAGCCAATCAGAAGCTTCATCACGAGGAGCAGGGTTCAAATTTGAGAATGAAAAAATAGTATATATAAACTGAACACCAGTCGGCCAAAACTTGCTTGCAGAAACCAACTAGGCTATATGGTATTAGGGTAAGGATGAATTTACTCATAACCCGCAAGAAGTCTTGCAAGCAATTAGGTAAAAACATGTATACATATTTTTTTCTGGCAGTCCACCTACTCGTATATATTTTGTTACACTCATATATATGGTTTTACTGTGTCCAGGCCATCCTACCCAGTGAGAAGCCCGGAAAATTGGCGCTTCACTTCCTCCTCCCGGCCAAGATCATCCATCGTCTTTGATTTAGATATCGAGAAGATGATGCTCAACGTTGTGGCTATGATTTCAGACATTAGACCGTTCTATAATTTGGTTAATTTATTACCTTTATATATGCAAGCCATTATTGTAATAAATAATTTCTATTTAGTGTACTCAAAAGAATACTAGCTTCGTCTTGTTTCATTAGCTCAGGGGCATTTAATAATCAGGATTGCCAAATACCCCGAGACAACAAATTCTTTACACAACAACTTATCGAGCCAATGTCCATAGCCAAATGGTCACGATACAAAATGTTAAAGTGGAAAAAATATATGTGAGTACTCTTCTTCCTGTAATCGTCATGACTTTTTTATTATAATCTGAGGACTGTTCCCAAAAAATTATAATCTAAGGACTTTATATGGCTTTTTTAAATTAGAAATATGAAATTCTAGCTCTACATGATTGAATTGAATGTAATTGTTCTAAATTAGTTATTTTTTATTTTATTTCCTTTTAATAGCATAGACTTGTTTATGGATGTTGAAACATTCTGTGTGACTGGTCTTATAAGAATACATGACGACCCTTTAAATATAAAAGGAACCGTTGGCCGAGTAAATCACCATAATTGAACCTATCAAGCCTCTTATATGTGTCATGCACGATTAATTTGTCTAATTTGCTAATGTTGTATATTCTATAATCTAATAATCAGGAGAGTTTGACTTCACGTGACGTCAAGCAACTTTCACATATAGTTAGGTTTTACGTCAACTGAACAAGAAATATGCGTTTAAGTCAAAATCTTCGACCTATGTATAAATATAATTTTTTTATAATATTTGTTTTTAAACACGTGCCCCACGCACGCGCGTGTCTGCTTAGTTCGTTAAACAAGCGGCGAAGAAGCAGGAAGATGCATGTTTACCGTTGGTAGCACAGGCCAGGCCACAGGGAGAGCGGACAGATGGAAAGAAGACAGCATTTTATAAAGCATGGGCATGGGCCTGGTGCTCGATTTCGGACAGATGGAAAGAAGGCTCCATCGCCGAGCAAGCTAGCTAAGCCACGTCATATGGTGGTCATAATCGGCGACAAGCTGTCAAGCTTCATACTATAGGCAGTAGCCCACAGGTAGACACCTGGACACGTAGCCCGCCACGGAGGCACCCGGCAGGGCAGTGGCGGCCAGCTGCCGTCCACAACTACCTCAAGCTGCAGCATGGACGTGTCACTGAGTCAGCAAAATACTGTACCGAAACAAATGGGAAAGCCGCAGCATGTGCACACAGGTTAAGATAGTGGAATTTATTTAAGCAGCGCCGGCTTGCTCCTCTGCTTTTCCACTCCCATTCCGCCTCACGGCCGCATCAATGCAAGCTCGGATTCACTGGGATGTTCAAATCCGATAAGATTATCGATGTTTTTTTTTTCTGTTCTAAATCGGTATACGATGCCTAGTCGGTTGGTGGTATATAACGATTCCTAGTCGGATATACGAACGCTCTTATCTGACTTCAAAATGCCAACGTACGCAGGGCACTGCAGATTGCGGCAATCAGGGATAAGCATAATTCATATGGACCAGCCGATCCAAGAACGACACCGTCCGGTGTCACCAAAGCCATCACCGTCAGCCATCAGCAGCGGCAGTGTGCTGCCGGATGACATACTCTTCTTCCATATTCTCCAACTCCTTCCCGTGAAGTGCATTGTGCGTCTCCAAGTAGTTTGCAAGTCATGGCAAGAAACAATAGGCAGCACTCATTTTATGCGACGGCACCTTGAACATTCCATGAGAGCCAGGTCATACACGGTATCCTCGTGCCACGGCAGTATCAAAAGGACCCAACGGAGTTGGGTTCTCGGTATTTTAGTATCTTCAGCTTCCATCCAGGTCAAAGCAATGTTGCTAAACTCATCTTCATAAAAAGGATTTGTCCGTATAGCATCCCCATGTTCAGCATTCCTATTCATTGTGATGGCCTTGTATTGATCCCTTGCATAACGGGGGAGATGTTCATGTGCAACCCAGCTACTAGAGAGTTTGTACAATTGCCGCTTGGAACACGTAGTATTGGTATGCGCCATAGGGCTGCCTTTGGCTTTGATCCTTGGAGTGGTACCTACAAGGTTGCACTTTGTCCGATCCTACAGAGATATTCACCGGCACCATTAGGGAATACAGTTGTGGACACGAGATCATGACACTCGGTGGCAGCAAAGAAGATTGGGAATAGAAAGCCACCATGGATCCACCATACCCTATCAAGGCTAGGACACCAATTTGTCTGTCAGGGTCCTTCTATTGGAGTGCTCTTCACTCCATGGCCAATGGCAAGGTCATCTCAGATGTTATCCTTCGATTTAGCTTATTTGATGAAACATTTACGGTGCATCCTAACCCACCATGCAGGGGGTATCTAAGCGACAATGATACATTATGTGCTCTAGATGGAAAGTTATGCTATGTCCTCTCTGCCACTGAGTGGGAGATTGCCATATGGTTAGCAGAAGATGGACCAAACCTGTCTTGGTCGCTATGCCACCGAGTCACTTTGCCAATACCAAGACGTCTTCTTGTCTTCGCTTGTCCATCAACTGAACCGGAGAAGATTTTTCTATCTGTTGATGGCTGCTATGTTTTCAAGCTCAGTCTCTCTGATGGATCACTTGAAGAAATAATCAACATTCCGTGTGACGTGTTGTATGATCTTCGTAATGGTACAAAATTCAAGGCTGGTGCGCGGCTTTTAGCCCACTATATGGTGCCGTTTGTGGAATCACTGATGCGCATCCAACCATTAGAATAAAGAGGATCGCTTCAAGAAATAATCAACATTATTCTGTGTGACGTGTTGTATGATCTCAGGAACGGTACAAAATTCAAGGCTGGTGCACGGTCTTTTAGCCCATTATGTAGTGCCGTTTGTAGGATCACTGAACAAAGAGCTACTGGATCATATGAATCAATAAGAAATGTACTAGGGCGCAACTTTTATGTAATTTCTGTGCGAAAGCATTGTAATCAAACTACCAAAGCATATGAATAAATCTTTTGTTTGGTATTGTTCTAATCCTGTAAACCTTCGGTGGTGCTGTGCAGGACCTCTTCGGATACCTTCCGTCTATGATGGGAGTGGGACGGACAGACGTGCCGACGTGGGAAGATATGCCTTCCATCTATGATCGGAAGGTTCAGGCAACGAGGATTTGGAAAACGTTGGGCCCAGTCATTCACATCTAGAGCCAATGAAAAGCAAAATGGAACCTACTTTTCAGTTTGATCGCTCAGTGCTTACCAAAGAGTTGATCAATCCTTGTGTTACGAAATTAACATGGTGTAAAATTAATTTGATTCCAGTTAGAGCACCAGCAAACCTAACGTATATTCATTTAATATAACCCCAAATCCTACACATGCTAGAAACTAGACGAATGAACCGATCCAAACATCCATCACATCAGCAGGGATATAGAATATAATGCAATCGGAATACTCATAGTGCGTAACCCAAGAGATCGAGGATGGCTAAAGGTGAGGTCATAGATATGGATGAGTGTTGACGACCAAAAATGGCTTAAAGCCGATCAGGCTGGGATAGTCGGTCTAGACCGCCTGTAGACGCGGTTAGACCGGCTGGCCCTGTAGCCGATCTGGCAATGTGCCAGGCGGTTTAACCTCCTGTCACAGGCGGTCTGACCGCCTGTCCCCGAGTCCGAGTAGAATCAGGTTTTTGTGCGTTTTTAGATCTGTACAAAGACTTTCTTGCGGGGCAAGACCTCCCCACCCTATAAATATAAAGGGTCGTGGCCGATTGAGGACCTCTACCCAATCGTACAAATCATTGTCTTACTTTTTATCTCCAAACCCTAGCTTTTTCAACCCCTTTGCTTTCCTTCTTCGTCTCCGCGACGTTTTAGGATGTTCTAAGTGGCCTTGCTGACCTTAGAACAACCCTAGGTTCGCAGCCTCCGACGGGGTCCCTCCCGAGGTTGTAATCGTAGGCTTTCGTGGCGCCTCTGTACAGCGGTCTAACCGTCCCATACAGGCGGTTTGACCGGCTGTGTCCAGAAGCTCCGGCGAGGAGATTTCGACGACCGCACGATCTAGCGTTTTTGTGTGTTGACCAGAAGTGCGTCAACATATTTTGGCGACTCCGCTGGGGAAAGAAATCTGGTTTTTGAAGATCGATCTACTATCCCTAGCACTATGGGCTTCGACGTTGAAGAAGACAACATCGTGACGGCCTCGCTTGAAGATCTTAGTGTTGAAGATCATGAGAGGTTTATGGCGCTCCAGAAGCATCTCAAGGCGGAGTTCTTGAAGACGTTTCGGAAAGGTCGTGAAGAACGTTCGGCAAAAAGTGTTCGAGACTTCGTAATGCCTTCCTTCAAGATGAGTAAGGGGCAAATTGAGGTAATTGACAATGTAAGCACTTCTGAACCTCACCCTACTACGTCTACTCCTAGGGCTTCGGGTTTTTCGGATCGTGATGCATTGATTGAACAATTATTAGAACGACTCAAAAAATTGGAGGGTAAATCTATAGATACTCAAGAATTACCTGAGCATAATATCTTTTACGGCATGCCACCTAATTACTTTGCTGGACAGACCCCACCAAGACTTAACATGCCCAGACCGAAAATGGTCAATGCAGATGGGTCGGTGGCGGCTGGTTTTACAGCCGGTCAGACCGCCAGCACGGCTGGTCAGATCACAACAGGCGGTCAGACCGTGGCTACAGACGGTCAGACCGCTTGTTTTGGTGGACAGATGAATTCAACTAATGCTATGGTATTCGTGCCGGAGCAACATTTGCCGCTGTCTACTGTTCCAAATTCGGTCTCTGCTGGCCGTGCTGGTCCAGTAGCTACAACAGGCGCTACTTATTCCACAGCTATGCATACTACGAATTCGGGTGGTGTTCCCGATGATGTTTTTAATGCACATAGAGATATGCAGAATAGACAAGCACCTCACTTGAATTATATGAATGCTATGCAATCTCCGGCCCAACAAGACCCCCAACGAGCTGAATTTACTAGATTCAAGGATGAATTGTCTGATGTGATGAGAAATAAGCTAGGTGTTGATTTTGGTAACACTAGAGTATATAAGAAACCTTATCATGCTAGCTTTGATACTGTTCCTTTTCCCATTGGATGACGCTTGCCTGATTTTGTAAAATTTAGTGGGATGATGAGCGCACCACTTGGGAACATATTAGTCAATATGTAGCTCAACTAGGGGAGGCTGAAAATTATGAAGCAATTAGAGTATGTTTGTTCTCATTATCACTTACTGGTACTGCTTTTTCTTGGTTCTCTTCATTAGCCCTTGGTTCTATTACGAGTTGGAATCAACTAGAGCGTAAGTTTCATGATCATTTTTATAGTGGCAATCATGAGATGAAATTAGTAGATTTAGCATCGGTTAGACAGGGTCGGGATGAAACTGTCTCTCAATTTATGAGAAGATTTAAAGATATTAAAAACCGTTGCTTTAATTTGTCTATTTCTGAAGTTGATCTTGCTGGCTTATGCTTTAGAGGTTTAAAATCTTCCATTAGAGAGAAGACAGATAATTGTGATTATTATTCGGTCGCGCAAGTACATATTAGAGCTGAGGTAGTTGAAGGCCGAATGAATAAAGAGAAGGAGAGTTTTAAGACACGTCGGTCTATTCATATAGTTGATTATGAATCCAATGATTCGACCGACGATGATAATGATGTTTATTTAGAAGAATTTGTATGGCCTGCTAATAAGAAAAATGTGTCATGCTCATCTCTTAAGTCGATTCATAAGAATCGGCAAGAATACATAAAGTTTACTTTTGACGTGGCCAAATGTGATCGTATATTTGATGAATTGCTCAAATTTGGTTATATCAAGATTTCTCATGTTATACCACCAACGGAAGAATTGAGGATGCGTGCTTATTGTAAGTTTCATAATTATTTTTCGCATGCTACTAATGATTGCAATATCTTCCGTCGACAGGTTCAATCGGCTATTAATGAGGGCCGTTTGAAGTTTCATGAGATGAAAATTGATGAGACTCCTTTTCCGGTCAACACCATGGAATTGCAGCAGCCGAAGGTTTTGGTTCGGCTGCATCAAGCCGAATCTACCAAAGGGAAGAATGTGCTGATTGGAGAGGAAAGACCGTCTTCAAAAGAGTCGGTTAGAGAAGTGACTTTTGAGAAGACGGCTGATGGTATAGAGTCGTTCAAGGTTACTGTGAAGTCCTCTGGACAAGGGGGCAAGGGCCGGTCATTACCTCTAAATCGCGGGCGCCCGGCGGTCAGACCGGCTGCGCCAGGCGGTCAGACCGCCTGTCCCCATGGACGCCCAAGGATGCAAATTCCGAAGTGTCCAGAAGTTGGTACTTGGAAGATGAATGTGGCAAAGGAGTAGGGTGTTCAGAAGCCCAAAGTCACGTTTGATATGCTTTATGACAAGTACACCAAACAAAAGGCCGTTCCGAGTGATCGGCCTTTAAAAAAAAGAATGAGATCACTGATTCAGCATGAAAGGATTCCTTCGCCTCCTCGCATGAACTTGGATCCGGTGTGGGATAACAATCGACAATACAACCTTCGTTTCATCCTGGACGGGAAGGTCCGAGGAGACGCATACAGGACAGGATTGTGTATCCTAGACATGACCGATCGGCTTTCCGTCAATCTGGTCAGAGGCACTGGACACAGGCGGTTAGACCGCCTGTAACAGGAGGTCAGACCGCCCGTCAAGGTCAGCCACCAAGAGTTCCTCCGAGGTAGGCTTATCGACCTAAGAGGACGGAGGAGGTGCAGAGCATGGATGTGGACTCAGAGAGGACTACTCAGTTCGATATTATTCAGGTTGGGACTATGGATGTCCCTATTGAGCGAAGTCTGGCTACAAAGCCGACTTCTAGTGGAAAGACTGTGGAGGATCAGGGATCTAGTGCTAACAAGACTCAGCAGCGCTTTCTTCCAAAGTGGTGTCCCGACGGGTTGACTCGCACGCAGAAGAGGAAGCTTCAGAGACTTCGTTTTCGGGAAAGACAAGAGCAAGAGTTGGAGAAGCAGAGAGATGAATTCTTCGACCAAGTCAAGCCCATTATTCGACAGAAGAACGAGTGGAAGCCGAAGGAAGGCCAACAGGTGGTCCAACCGGCTGCACAGGCGGGACCGCCTGTTGTTGGGGAGACGCCCCTTGGAATCATATTTTCTATTTTCGCAGGCGAGACTGAAGAGGTCAAGATGAAGAAGACAAGCGTGAAACTAATTCAAGAGGTTAGAGTCGTAGGCGAGACTGAAGAGGTCAAGACGAAGATGATGAGCGTGAATCTAATTCGAAGAGGTTGGAGTTTCGAGCAGGACTGAAGAAGTCAAGGCGAAGAAGACAATAGCACAAGGCTGGTCACAAGACGAGGAACTGCCAAGACGAATCCGTCTCCTGTTGCGAGGCTAAGGCGGAGATTGGCGGGAAGCAACGGTCATCTGAAAGCTAAGATAGATTATAAGATTTTTGGCGGGAAGTAACGGTCTTGTAAACATACGAGGTTGGCCCCTATAAATAGCAGGTCAACAGTAATTCTACGGGATGATGTTTTTTGGGAGAGACCAGAAAAGACAATTGTAATCTCTTCACTGTTAGTAATACAGAAAAACCGTGTTACAACAGTTGGCGCCGTCCGCGTGTTAGGATCGAAATCAAAACTCACGATGCCACCAAAGAAAAAACAACGGTCTGATGATCCACAGACCTCATAAGCTCACGAAACGAAAGAGAAAACGAGGAACCACAAGTTTCAGTGGAGCTAGCCATTACCAATGATACCCAGAATCGAGAAGAAGCTAGCCTCGAACAACTGCTACAAGAAATCGAGAAGCTCAAGCAAGAAAAAGAAGATCTATTGAAGCAAGCAGAGAACCAAAGAAAAGAAACCGAGAAAGAGCGAAAAATTGCAGAGGCTAAGAATGAGCTCAGGAGACTCCAAAACGAGCTCAATGCGAGCAAAGAAACCATTCAAGAGCCCGAGAGAGAATACCACACCGAAACAACAAATTACAATGCGGGTTTCAGAAGCTATGACTCGAATTCACCGTTATCTCCAGGCCTTCAAAATGCACCATGGCCAACCTCGTACAAACCCATCACTTTGCCCAAATACAATGGCACTTGTGACCCAAGGCAGTTCTTGATGAGTTATGAAGTTGCTGTGGCTTCCGCTGGAGGAAACGAACTAGTTCTCGCAAAATCATTCATCATAGCCTGTGAAGGATCAGCTCTTACATGGTTCACAAGACTAAGCCCAGGATCAATATTTAGTTGGGAACAACTCAAGGCAAAAGTGCTTCAGAACTTCCAAGGATTCAACAGACAGTTATTGACTTCGGGAGATCTCTTCGCGTGCAAACAAGAGGAAAAAGAGCCATTGGCCCAATACTTCAAACGCTTCATCCAATTGAAGGCTCAAACGGACGACATTCCAGACTCAATAGCAATCGACGCATGTATTCACGGATTAGGACCAGGGCCATGCGCGTCAGAGTTCGTCAAAAACAAACCAAGAAACCTCCATGAACTGTTCCACGAAATGGAGAAGTTCTACAGATCAGACGATGATCACAGAAGAAGAATCAACGAAAGAGCCAAGCTCAGAAAAGCAAATGGAAACTACAGGCAACCCACATACGAAAAGCAAAACTACAACGACCAGCTCAAGTTTTCAACATAGAAAACAGGAGCGAGCAAAACAACAACGAATCAAATGCAACAAAGCAAGATTTCAGCTCCTCATTCATACGAGGAAGAGGTGGACGAGGCAGAGGCCGCGGAAGAGGACGAGGCCAACTAGATAATCAACCTCGATCTTGGTTTTGCCAATTCCATGGCGAAAACCCAGATCATAGTACAGGGAGATGTCCCATAACCATCAGGGTGAAGCAAGAAATGAACCAAAACAACAGTTAAGGTCGTACAGTTCAAACAAACTCCTGGCAATGCACCTCTCACAACGCGACAAATCCACAGCTACAACTTCCGACGAATTCGAAATCCTATTCAACATACCACCAGCCTCGACTGGCATGGCACCAAACCCAGTCAGAGCCAAATCAACAAGCGCACAGTTCCATTCAATCCACCGCGGCAAGAAAAGACGAAGCCATGATGCAAACAACTACAACATCAAATTCAACACCTGCTAAGGGTCCTATTCCCTCACGCGGAATGATTCTGCCTATAGCGGGAGGATCTTCAGTTGACTTCGAAAGCAAAAGACAAAGAAATGACTACTTCAGAAGAGTGCACGCAATACTACCCGATGGCCCAGTAATAAAAACTCACTGGTCGCATATCCCAATAACCTTCACCAAGCAGGACCTCAAGCTCCAATGTTATCCCCACACTGATGCCATGGTCATTGAAACAAATGTGGCAGGCTGGGAGCTAACAAAAATATTGATAGACGATGGCAGTTCAGCTGACATTATCTTCGCAAGCGCCTTCGATCAAATGAACATCAGCAGAAGCTTGTTACAACCATCAGAAACTCCACTCATTGGTTTCGGAGGAAAAAGAATCCGAGCCTTAGGAAAAATCGAGCTACCGGTAACCTTGGGGGACTTGAGCAATCCCAGAACGGAACGAATCACTTTTGACATAGTCGACATGTACTACCCTTACAATGCAATCTTCGGAAGAGGCTTCCTCAACACATTCGAAGCCATTGTAAGACAGGCGTATCTCTGCATGAAACTTCCAGCATCAAATGGAGTAATCATAGTATTCGGAAACCAGCAAGTCGCAAGGGACATCGAACAAGGAATCACCCCAGGCGAGAAAAACGTCAACCTCTTGCAGACAGAAACGAAACAACAAAACGATGAGGTTCAAACAGAATCGATCAAAAATAGGCCACCGCAATCCAAAGTGGAAAAAGCAAAAGAAGCTATTCAAGCACAAGACACCAAGCGAGTCTCCCTCGAACCAGGAACCGAGGGTAGAGAGGTCACGATCGGAGCAGACCTTCCCCCTCAAGAAGAGGAAGATTTGATAGCATTCCTAAGAAAAAATAAAGATGTCTTTGCATGGACAGCCGCAGATCTAAAGGGTGACAGCAGAACTCTAATCGAGCACAGCCTCAACATAAACCCGAAGACAAAGCCAAGGAAGCAAAAACTGAGAAAAATGTCGGATGAGAAGGTAGAGGGAATAAAATCCGAAGTTGAAAGGCTACTGAAAGCAAAAGTCATTAGAGAAGTACAATACCCAGAATGGTTGGCAAACACTGTCCCGGTGAAAAAGAAAAACGGAAAGTGGAGGATGTGCATCGACTTTACAACCTTAAACAAGCATTGCCCAAAAGACGATTTCCCCTTACCAAGAATCGATAGCGTCGTTGACGACGCAGCCAACAGCGAGATCCTATCTCTACTAGATTGCTTTTCAGAGTATCACCAAGTTTGGATGAAACAAGAGGATGAGGAGAAGACGAGCTTCATAACACCTTTCGGAACTTTTTGCTTCGTCAGAATGCCAGAGGGGCTGAGAAAAGCAGGATCAACTTTCTCAAGAATGACCAAAAAAGTCTTCAACTCGCAAATTGATAGAAACATGCTAGCTTATGTGGATGACCTCGTCGTAAAAGCATCAAAAGAGCGGATCACATCAAAGATCTCGAGGAAACTTTCAACAATCTAAGAATGTCAAACTTAAGCTTAAATCCAGAAAAATGCGTCTTTGGAGTAACCAAAGGAAAAAGCTTGGGATGCCTAGTAACCTCAAAGGGAATTGAGGCCAACCCAGACAAGGTACAGGCCTTGGCATCCATGGAGGAACCAAAGACGGTTAAGGAAGTGCAACAATTGACAGGCAGGATCGTAGCTCTAAACAGATTCGTACCAAGAGCGGCCGAGCGAAGCCTCCCTTTCTTCAAAACTCTCAGACATGCACAGAAATTCAACTGGGGCGAAGAACAATCGAAAGCATTCAAAGAATTAAAGCAATACCTCGCGGCAATGATCAAACTATCACCACCAGCTCAAGGAAAAGACCTTCTCCTCTACCTCGCAGCATCCGAGTCAGCAGTAAGCGCTGCAATAGTACAAGAAATCGAAATTGAAGGCACTTTGAAGCAGTTGCCAGCTTACTTCATCTCCGAAGCATTATCTGGAGCCAAGAAGTCGTACTCTGAGCTTGAAAAGATTGCATACGCATTACTTATGGCATAAAGAAAGCTCAGGCACTATTTCGAAGCTCACAAAGTGTCAGTCATTACCGACAAACCTCTAGCCGAGTTATATGCAAACAAAGAAGCTTCGAATAGGATCAGCAAATGGTCCGCAGAACTTTCCGGATTCAACATCGAGTTCACGAGACGAAACGCAATCAAGTCTCAAGTATTAGCTGACTTCGTAGCAGATTGGACTTCTCCAAAACACGAAACTCCAGACAAAGACAAAAAACAATGGGCAGTCTACTGTGATGGAGCATATTGTAGCAAAGGAGCAGCAATCTCCGCAATCCTAGTTTCACCAGGTGGAATCAAAACCAGATTCGCATCACGATTGGAGTTCAACAATCAAGAGATCCAAATCACAAATAATGTAGCAGAATATGAAGCACTTCTACTTGGGCTACGAAAAATGAAATCGCTAGGAAAACAAAGCTTCATTGTGAAGACAGACTCCAAAATAGCAAGGGATCATATTGAAAAAGACAGCGAAGCTAGAAAGCCAGAGCTAATCACTTACCTCGAAGAAGTCAGGGAAATGGAGAAATACTTCAAAGGATTCACTGTAGAGCACATCCACAGAAACGACAACAACGAAGCTGATGATCTAGCCAAGAAAGCAGCAAAGAAGGAAGAGTTACCCGAAGACGTAATTTACGAGGTCATAACCGTCCCCTCAATCAGAAAGCAGTATCTTGCGCACATCTGCTGGGAAGATTGGAGAGCACCAATCATGGCATACCTACAAGACAATTTCACACCCTGTTCTGCAAGTGAGGCCAAAAGAATACCAGCAAGAGCAAAAGGATATCAGATGATACAAGGTGAGCTATATAAGAAGGGGATATCAGCACCATGGCTAAAATGCATTGCAAAAGAACAAGGAACGATACTAAGAAGTATACACGAAGGGATATGCGGAACACACATTGGTCCAAGAGCCCTCGCAGCAAAAGCAGTCAGGCAGGGAATGTTCTGGCCGACAATGATAAAAGATGCAGACGAAGTAGCAAAGAAATGCGAAGCATGCCAAAAGAACGCAAGCAACCAGAAGATTCCATGTTCACGTTGCAGCTCATTACACCTTCTTGGCCATTGCAAAGATGGGGAATAGACCTAGTAGGGCCTCTCCCAACAGCTCAAGGAAACTGCAGATTCGCAGTAGTCGCCGTGGAATATTTCACAAAGTGGATCGAAGCAAAAGCCCTAGCATCGATAACTTCGCACACAGTACAAAAGTTCTTCTGGCATAACATCATCTGCAGATTCGGCGTACCAAAAGAAATAACAGTAGACATCGGAAAGCAATTCGACAGCGAGTCATTCAGAGATTTCTGCATAACAATGGGAACCAAAGTAAAGTACGCATCCGTATATCATCCGCAGTCAAACGGTGCAGTTGAAAGAGCCAACGACATCATTTTTTCGACTATAAGGAAGATGCTCTTCGATCACAAAAAGGGAAAATGGATTGACGATTTACCAATCGCAGTATGGTCACACAACACTACAGAATCCAGAGCTACCAAGTTCACCCCATTCAGACTGCTATACGGAACCGAAGCGGTGGTCCCAGAAGAAATCAAGGCCAAAACTCTAAGAGTAACATTTAGTAGCGAGGAAGGTGAAAAAGAAATGGTGGAAAAAGACTTAATCGAAGTCGATCGGCTCGTTGCCTCACATAACCTTGAGTCATACCAAAGGCAAACACGAAAGTGGCGCGACCCAAAGGCGAAGATAAGAGAGATCAGAGTTGGGGACCTGGTAATCAAAAGGAAGCATAATGCAGAAAACTTATCCAAATTCGAGGAAAAATGGGAAGGACCATACATTGTCACAAAAAGCTCGAGGCCAGGGTCTTATCATCTTTCCACCGAAACGGAGAGGAGTTACCTCACATGGAACGTAGAGCAACTACGCAAATACTATAACTAGAATCGGAACAAGCAAAGGTGTACAGTCTTCTCCAAGTTTTAGTTCTTTTTGTAAAGGTCAACTTCGTAAATGTGCGGAGCTATAAGCACAAATACGAAGCACCTCTCTTCTCTTTTTCTTTCATCGCAAAAGGTCGTACTCGTTTCCTCACAAAAGGGGCTCCAGGAAACTGGAGGTGAGGTTTTTAACGAGGCGAACCTATGTAAATTTCTCCAAAAAATCAATAAAGGAGATTCCCCTAAAAGCACTTGAGCAAAAAACACATCGAGGTTCGAAATATAACCTCGCAAAAAAGAAGACCTCGAGCAAAATAGCTCGAGGCCGAGGTTGGAAAAATAACCTCGCAAAAGGAAGACCTCGAGCAAAATAACTCGAGGCCGAGGTTGGATATATAACCTCGTAAAAAAGAAGACCTCGAGCAAAATAGCTCGAGGCCGAGGTTGGAAAAATAACCTCGCAAAAGGAAGACCTCGAGCAAAATAGCTCGAGGCCGAGGTTGGAAAAATAACCTCACAAAAGGAAGACCTCGAGCAAAATAACTCGAGGCCGAGGTTGGATATATAACCTCGTAAAAAAGAAGACCTCGAGCAAAATAGCTCGAGGCCAAGGTTGGAAATATAACCTCGCAAAAAGAAGACCTCGAGCAAAACAGTTCGAGGCCGAAGTTGGAAATATAACCTCGCAAAAAAGACAAACTCAAGCAAAACAGCTCAAGACCAAGATTGGAAATAAAAACTTCGCAAAAAGAAAACGAGATCAAAGTTAAAACCTCGCAAGAACTTCAAAGCAATAAGGAAAACGAAAAAAGCAACAGAGTTGCCCTATTTCGAAAGTAAAACAAGAGAACGTATCCTTTCAGAATCCGTTGCTCGAAACAAGAAGCAATGAATAAACGCAAAGGGGCTATCGAGGGAGGGGACGCCTTTTTCAAAGGCAAAAAAGAGAAGCCCCCTTTTGCATTTATTCAAAAACAGGTTTCTACCAAACAACAAACACACTAAAAACAAACCACCTACCTATACTGTCAAAAGGACGCGAAGTTAGGTGAAATCACTATCTCTTCAAGGGTCGAAAGACCACTATAAAAGAGAAGGGGAAATCAAGCCTCAGCAAGAGGGAAAACAAAGCAAATGAAAAAGAAAGCTTTGTCTAGAAATGAGAGGCAACATGAGTCACAGGAACGCTCGACGGCATGATCTGTCCGGGCTAAGGACCATCAATAGCACAGGGCCCATAGATACTTCGTGCAGCAACGTTTTCTCAAGTAGTGGAATCCTGGAGAAGGACGCATCTGCTTCAAGGCACCCTCGAAATAACAAGGGAATCGACAGGCACGAGAGCCCAGGAAGAAGCCAAAGAATATTTAAGCGTTTTCCATAGCGAAAACGAATCTAAAGGTCATGATCTTGTAGAAAGAGAACAAAGTACAAACAGTTTCAAGGGAAAAGAATCTCTACGAGTCCAACGCATGCACTTCGAAACGAAATAAAGATCGAAGATAATTACGAGGCTAATATAAACAAAATATCAAGCAATTTCAGCGTTCAAGTCGCTCTCGAATCCACAAACATTACTTGGAATAAGTTTTTTACATAAATTAATCTCTACCAGCAACTAGACTTCTCCTTCCTCTTGGGAAGATTTAGCTTCGTCATCATCAGGAGGCGAATCCAGGGCATCATCTTCTTTCTCTACGCTCTCTTCCTCATTTTCTTCTCCAACATTTACGACCTCATTTTCTTCCTAGTAAAGGAACGAAACAAAAGAG
>JACEFO010000581.1:0-19730 GCA_015342445.1 Digitaria exilis
CCTGTAGGTGCAGCCAGGACAGGGTACAAAGGCAAGTCCGTCGTCCATGAGCTGGGCGTGACAAAAAAAACGGCCGTGGATGACACGGCCTGAAGAAAACGTGGAGAGGCATCGGCCATCGGCATGCTTGCCGAGACCGACCGGACCGACGCACGGACGCGCAAGTTGGGCCTTTGGAGTTTTGGAACAGCAGATACCGTCGCGTGAGGGAGGGCCGGCCAGCCAAACGTGTCGCGGCCGCGTGTTTTGGGCGTATGAATGTAGAGTACTACGGTGTAGCAGTGTCCGCCGTTCGTTCTCCTCCTATGCTGTTCAGGTTCAGAAAAAGTATTTCTCTAACAAGTTTTTTTCTATTCACTCCACTCACGAACACGCTTCTCAGTACACTATTCATCTAAAACTACTTTTTACTTCTACAATCTAAACAGCATGAATGAAAACTAATTTTTACTTCTTATAATCTGACACAGCATGAATCTCTGATCCGGTACTCCCAAGGCCCATGCACATGCAGCCATGCTGCCTTCTTTAGGGTTGCCTGGGCTCCACTTTAGGCACCGCAGGTCTCGCCCACGTTTTTTTTAACACGCGGTTCGAGTGGTTTTTTTAGAAAAAACCGGTCCGGCTAACCGGTGACCGACCGGTTAGACCGAATGATCCGGTTTTATAGTGTCGGTTTGGAACGGTAACCGGAGTATTTTGCAACCAGACCAGGACGGTTTCATCGGAAACCGGTCAAACCGGACCGGTTCCCGACGGTTACGTAAACCCTGGTCTCGCCTCCGCGACCCCAACAAATTCCCCGCCCCGACTGTCGCGCTTCACGGAGGGAGACTTGAAAGCGCCGTGTCGCGTTGCTCCTCCGCGTGAAAGGTTTAGCACATATGGTTGTTTTCGTGGCACGTACTACGCGCCCTCAGATGGCAACTCTCTCGCCTCCACCCAAGCTCATCACTTCATTCATTCCTCTTCCACCAGACTCAGCAGGAGCACACGTACGTTAGTCCACTGGCATCAAAGCAAAGGTACGACGCCACCATGCTGCGCAGGCAAGCTTTAGGCCCTTGTTCGTTTTGGCGTGGAATAACATGGAATGAGCTCCAAGCCACATGAAATATCTTGATATGGAATCAATCCAATCTACCCAAATGTTTGTTCGGTTAGGTATGGAAGGGTTTGAAACCGCAGCATGGTTTGGTCCATTCCATGCAAAGGCCTATTTCATTCCATGAGTATGACCACATGGAATCAAACCCCATGGTTTGAGTGACGTACATAGAACCACTCAAACCATGTATGGAACCATTTCAGCCTGGGAGCCATTCCAAAATTGCCGAACAAGCCCTTAGAGAAAGCCCTTAGAGAAAGGATCGTCTGAGCCTGCACTTCTCACTACAAGGACGACCCCAGCTTCAGGTAGAGTACCTATCTACTTTCATTTCTCTGTGTTTAGATTCAGAAAAAAATACTTCTCCAACAAGTTTTACTATTTATCTCCACTCACAGAACACGTTACCAGTACACTATTCATCTAGAAAGGTACTTCTACCTCCAATCTGAACACAGCCTCGAGCCTCTCCAGCGTCTCTTCTGCCGATCTGCCTCCATGGTGTAGCAGATGAGGCTGATAAGTGACAACCTGCCGTTGTTAAATTGGTAATGTTCCATGGTCCAGTGGGTTAGGACATTGGACTCGGGATCTAAAAGTAAGCCGAGTTAAAATATCATGGAACTTTTTAATTTTTTTTATATTTCATAGCGCCATTTTTCTGATCCATGAAAGAAAAGGACACCTTATGCCATGCAGTATATAGCTTGTGTTCCTTCCTAATACAGTACAGCCGTATTTTGTACCAAAAGATGCTTGATTTCAATCAGAATTCAGTTTTAGCTTGTGCTGCATTGCAAGCAATCCTGTAACTTTGCATTGCGTACAGGCTGGGTGCGGCAGGGACGAGCTTGAGAGTGGCTGCAATGTGACAGCGGTAGGGGAGTAAATATTCATAGGCGACCAAGAAGTTTGTCTGCTGCATCAGCTTCGGCCTTTGGGCAATGGTTCGAATTAGGGCCCAAGACAGAAACAACAATTTTTGTCCACATTGCCAAAAGGCATTAGTTCCGACTGGTTTGCAGGGTGTATTCTCTTCTGGGCTCTGGCAATCATGCTTTCCTTGTGATCCCAATTGTAATAGCAACAGACAGAAGTTGGAACATCTGACACTGGCTAATACTGCTGGAGCTGTATTATTGTCTTCAATGGCATAGCTTCGTTAACTGTAGACTGGATCAGTGATTTCCTTTGTGATTTGTTATTGTCTTGAGCACATTGGTTGAACCACCACAATTGATTATTGTGATCTAGAAAATTATTACCAAAGACATGTTTCTTTTGGTTGCCTAGAATCTCCACGATCTGGTCAATTCATCCATAGTGAACTTCCATACTCGTAATATGGTAATATATTACTCTCAGTCGTTAGTGTTTCAATCACATAAGTTTGACTATCCAGCTCAGGAAACATGCTAAACAAGACGACAGTATCCACAGCCAAATTTGCCACCCTGACGAGAAGTTTTGACTACTATCTAGCTCAAGAAACATACTAAACAAGATGACAGTATCACGGCCAGATTAGCCACCCTGACGAGATCTGATATGTACATCAGGTCCAGCCATCGGCCATCATCCAGTAGTGACTTCTTCCAGACAGCTAATGGGAGAAACTCCGTGCCATCTGCAAATAAGCTTTCTCTGCGGATCATCAACATTAGCATCCACCAGAAAATGACCTGCAACATTTTAATAACGCATAATGTTAAAGTTCTCGTCGAGTTGACCCTAAAAGAGAATAAGGTTGTAATCATTAAAAACAACAACCTCAAGTTTCAAAACAAAATACAGTGAACGTTCAATCCAGAAATTTTCCTACAGAACGCCACTGCTCTTATCAATGATGCCATCCTTTTCCTAATTCTCAAGACCCTTAATACCATCCTAAGTCTTGCAGACCAGAGCAAGCATAGTATCCATTCCCAGTAGTCTGTAAGTAGCCTACAATAATTTACAACAAAAATTGGCAAAGGCAAAATATTGAAAACAAACATATCATTCAATTAACTTGGCATCATTTAAGGAACTAAAACTTCTCATACGAACTAAGAAAATTTGACCTGCTGAGGTTATCATTGTTACTCTTCCCAAGGATATCTTTCATCAGTGCCATATTTGATGTGCACTCATAATAACGGACCTAAGAAGATATAATATCTTTAGCATATTATTTGCAGGTTTATTCTAATGTGCTACAGCCACCCAGTAGAATTAGCCAATCAGAATGTTACCAGTAGCGAATAAAAGGTAGGTGCTCAAACGGCCTACTTCCAAAGTTCCAATTCTGATTTTTACACCATTTGCATAATGTTGTTCAATCCACAATTTTCTATAGCCAAGTGGTAAATGTCAAAGATATATTTTGGAACATCATCAATTGACAAGGATGTCAATTACATGCTGATTCTTGAAGATTACCAAGCTCTCTTTAGATGATTTCAGTAAGTACATCTGGATATCACAATCTAAACTATGTGCCAAGCAGCCGAATTACATGCATTCAAGACCATATTTAGTGATTCAAAGACCATAGTATCCAATACATCTACCTATTATAAAATTGGTACAAATCAGTAATACAAATTCAATTGGTCAACAGTGAATCAGTGACGATCATATAAGTCTACAATATGACAAGGATTTGCATATAACCAAAAAGGCACAAAGCTATCACAACTAAGTGATTGAACACATTGACAACTTACTTGCTAGGACGACGCCCACGCTTGTAATTTATTCACCAAGAGCTCTTGTGGCATCAATGCTTGCACTTTTACTTATCAAACGTTGATATTACGCTGTCCACAGATTTTAAGAAGATAGGATGTCTGTAGTGGGCGCTGCACAAATGCAGCGATGATATGTCCAAATCTCTGGCAGAAGTGGGCTGAAAATTCAACACAAGATCTGCTAAAAAATTCTTCTGGTACATCTTTTAATAATGGATCTTCACTCATCCCAGAATATGGAATATCACTTCTCAACAACTGTGTAATGGTACTGTTTAGGAACCTGCCCCACATATCAATTGAACTCAAATATTTGCGTTTGCTTCTAAGCAGCATCTCAATTGAAGCGACTGCAGTGAGTTTAGCATCCCTACCGCCTTTGGTCAATGCAAGATTAGGAATCCAAAAGAGTTTGATAAATACAGTAAAGGCATTTCCTTTAGCCTCAATGACTCCAATTGAACTCTCAAAGGCATTATAGCCATGTTTGACAATAAAAAGAGACATTGCAACAAGAAGAGAATTTCCAAATCGCGCTGCCCATCTAGATTGCAATAAAGCCTCTAGTCGGCCAAACAAAACAACCCATATTATCTCAATAAATGGTTTCATCAGATCCTGAGCAACATGTTCAATTAGCATGAAAAGAATGCAGAAGCCAGTCTCTTCAGTGCTGATTCGCACAAGGAGTTTGTGAAATTTTGCTATGATAGAACGAAGATTGTCATATTCAATTGAAACTTTCGGCAGCAATGTTTGCAGTAAACATAGACAAGCAGAAACATTATGTGGTCTATCCCAAATGTCATTCATGAGAAGAATATCCAGCATCTTCTTATGATCCTGTTCAACCAATTTGCTAGAACTAACAAGCTGACCACATAACTTACACAAATGTGGCACAAACACAGATATATCCTGAAGAAATATTTTTTCAAGAACTGAGAGGAAACCAACAGGAGTCACTGGGCCATCAAGCCGACCTATCCCTGCTGTCAGAGCCTCGAACAAGTAGTTGTTAAACTCAGAATTTTTGGGTTTATTGCACATGTCTTCAAGAATAGCCACAAGCCTATTGTTAATGGCACAAACAACATTATTATCATCTATGTTGGCAACCTTAAGCACCCGCATCAAGCATTTCATCAGATAGGGGTTCTCATATGAATCACAGAAACTTAGTGCTGTTGATAGGTTCTGAATGATGGGTGGAGCAAACGGATCAACAGCAGCAAAGCAATCTGACCTGGTGGCTGTGTTTACTAAGACTTCATCCATGATGATCAGTTGGCTCTCGATAAAGACCGCAGCATATGAACGAACAACATTGGACTCATGGGTCAGGAACCTCACCACACTAGGCAGAAGGGACAACACTGTGGCTTTGGGGATCTGGTCCTGAACTCGTTCAAGAACCTGAGCACTGTTGCCTTCAAAATTGGCACAGATTGCCAATCATAGGCCTGGAGTTCAGGCACAACTACAGATGCAAAGAAGTCCCCACGTTGACCATGGGTGTCCAACCAGCTGTGGCACCAGGCTTCTGCATAAGAGCGATCACAAGGTATATTGCAGCATCCTTCTCCTTCCAATTGTTTACCGGATCAGCTGCATATGCAGCCAACATCTTCTGGATGTGTGCTGACACAAGTGGAGCTACCTGCTCTCCGTAATTGGTCAAAATCCCATGCAGTAAACAGAATGCAGCCCATCTGAGAGTGTCCGCACTGCTCCCCTCTGAGTCACGACCGATGAATCCAATCGAGTTGCTGATGAACAGCTTCTCGTCTTCATCCCGCAGCCGCAGATTAGGCATGATAACATTGTCACATATCTGCCCCATTGTCTCAGGACTTGCAAGCAACACATGCTGCGCACCCTTGGAGACTGTAGTCAAGAACCTCATCTCAGTTATAGCCAGCTGCTCATGGGATAGCAAAGCGGTCTGCTTAATGAGGAGCCCCCACACAGCAGTAACAAATCCATCCAAGTATCCCTTTAACTCCACTTAGTACTTCTCCGCAAACAAAAGCAAGATCTCACAGACTGCAGCACAGAGCAAATCCGGTGCACCATCTGCCTCCACAGACGGCAGGTACATGGTGTTGAGTAAGAAATGAAATACTTTCGTCCAGTTGGGAATCTCTGAGTGAAATTGGGCATGCAGTCGGATGGAGTTGAGCGACTTGAACAGCTGGCAGCAATTGAGAAGGCATTTAAACAGAGGGCTGAGCTCAAGTGGGTTTGCCACGGCCGTGGCGCCTTGGAGGCGCTGGAAGGCGAATTCTGTTACCCTCATCAAGGTAGCAGCAAATTCAACTACGCAGTAGTGGAGGTCGTCGTCGTCGTTCTGGTCGCCAGAGCAGTCGCGGAAGCGGGAGAAGAGCGACCCTGCGGCGACGAGAAGGGAGATGATTCTGTCGAGGTCAGCAACGGCGAGGGCAGCGCCGAGGGAGGAGACAATGGACGGGAGGATAGACCTCCAATTAGAAGGGAAATCAGATGCCGCGATGGTAACCATGGCTTCGGCGACATGGACCTGGACGGGCGGCGAGAAGGAGGTCCAGGATTCTTTCCTTTATAAAGCTGCACTCGAAGGAAGGAAGAGGGCGGTGGTCGGCGGTGGGCGAGGGCTTGGGCCAGCGGAGGCGGAGGAGGTCCTTGAAGTGGACGGAGGCAGCGAGGCGGGCCTTGTCGAACTTCGGGGACTGGGAGGAGATGATGCTGAGGAGCCCCGACGCGTAGTCTGGCCACGCGATGGACTCGGACAGCTTCTGCTCGGCGGCGCGGCGAACAGTGGCGTCGTGGGAGAGCGTGGTCTCCTCTAGGAGATCGGCGAGGACGTGGAGGCCGTCAGCCGGCGCCATCGGGCCGGCCCCCACCTCCTCCCGAGTCGACGCCATCCCCTTCCTTCCGAAGTGGCGGCTAGGTAACGGAATCCGGAGGTGCGGGAGGAAGCGGGGTGGGGGACGGCGGCGGGATGCGTCTCGGGGTGGGGGACGGCGGCGGAGAGCGCAGGGGAGAGGAGACTGGAGAAGTGGAGAGTGGTAATGCGTGCGTGCGTGCGTTTGGTGGCCGCCCCTAAGCCTTTCCCAGGCCAGCCCAGCCCAGCCCAACCCAGCCCAGATAACAAAGAAGAGCCGGGTGCACGCACAGTTCACGGCCCAAGTACACTAGCTGTTTCCATTTCCTCACTGGTGAGCACTTTTTACCAATGGGCCAAGAAATCATAGCAAATATCCCTTTGAGCACCAGAAGTCCAGAAGGCAATCTGATTTTAGGCGTGACACTTGTTACGTTTCTTAGACGCGTTAACTGTGAACCGCAAGCGTATAGATCACTGTAGCTCTCCCTTAGAGTATTCTCTTAGGGTTTATCAATCCATAGATCAACAATGAACTTACTAGGATTTTATATCTAGCTTTGATAAAAATTCGATATAAATTCATTCACGATCCGAGCCTTAAATAGTCTGAGAAAACCATAACTCGAAGGGGAAACCGAACCAGTAAAAAAACACCCCAGCCCAGCCGGCTAGGGGCTCTGCCCTCTTTTTGGCCTGTCTCAGACTCTTCTTTCGTATGTAGACTTCTTGCAGCTCCATCACATGTGTGGACCTTTTGACGCCGTTTGCTTCGAAACATATTTTTTATTTGATATGTCCGCTGAATTTGCTCCGATCTCGAAGTTATTCGAGTGTGTTCTTCAAGACTTTGCCCGTGCATATCCTTTGTGGTCGGTCACGATATCGGTCTTCATCTAAAAGTGCTCATTTATAGCTCAAAAACCTGCGTAAACCAAAATCCTCCAAAAATATGTGCATATGTGAGAACAGAATTATTTCATGTGCCAAGTGATAGGTTAGTATATGAGTTAGTCCAAAACCTCCACTTAAATGACACTAAAAGTGTGCCGCTAAGGAGCGCCAACAACACTATGAGCTATTGTTGACACTTCTTAACATTACTATTAATTTGTTCATAGGCATGAGGCAAAGATTTAGAAAGTAACGTTAAGAAGCAATCATGGTAAAGATATAGCTCGCTAAAGAAGTAATAATTAAAGAATTTATTTATCCGCAAATGCAGAAATATACCATTGTAGCATTTCAAATGGAAGTATTCCAGATATCATATTATTCCCATGGGACAACTACCTATTACTTATTATAAATGTAGCATTGTACATACAACTCATTTCATTGGGAAGTGAAAGACAGAGGTAAGTTAGATAAATAATTGTCACGAGATTATACATGACTTAAGATAAATAGTCACACACATCAGCCATCTCATAAAGATTAAGTATTAGGATTTTCGTAGGAGCAGTCTAGTTAATGTCCTACGGTTATCAATCACAGTAGAAATAACATAAGCTATAGATCAATTAATGTGTGGAATATACTCAATGGCCCAATTATCTATAAAACTCCTACTCCAAAATCTAACAGGGAGCCAAGGACAACTAAGTCTGTCGCGCCTTGTTATCTTTCTCTCATTACTGGCAAACAATAGACATATCTAGGAGAATTCATATCATCCAAGCACCACCCTTGCACATACAAAGACTGTTCTAACCTCTTCAGAACTCCTACCCTACAGATAGGCGAGCAAAAGACTAGAATTATACATAAAACACCCTAGAACATAATATCTGCATAGATGATTAATTCCCTCAATACACTCATATTATTCATGATAGCATAAACTTTATACAATAACTCTGGATAATTGATAAAGATATAACTGAATAAATATAATCCCATACCTAATACTAAGAAGAACTTCAATCTCACGATGTTCTTGATCAAGATGATTAGATCCGGGACGTGGTGGATCTTTCCTTTTCCTTTGCATGATTTTATTTTTATCTATATAATATGGACCAAGTTAATGGAATCGCGCGACCCCTCTCTAGCGAATTTGCGTGCTTATTAAAAAACCCACCCCTCTCCAGCGAATTGGAATCTTGTGGTAACCTAAAGGGACGTACAACGGCCGGCGATTGCCGTAGACATGCAGATTGTTTTATGCAGAAACCCCCCGCGGCACCGCTCCCAGGCGAGGTCGTCGTCTCGTTCATCTACTGCTCGAGCGCCTGCTCCCAGGACGGATCGACGAGTCGGAGAGAGTCGTAGGAAGCCGATACGTGGAGACTAAGGCAGCGAGATCCGTTGTGCTGCTTGCTTGCAGGGGATGGAACGGGGAAGAAGGCTTCAGATGGAGTGGAGCTGGTAGTACAACTCTGGACGGCGGGGCTTGACAGAGGTGGAGCTTCTCAGTGAAGTCGAGCTCCAACCGCCGGCAGCAATGACAGCCACGAGATCTGCTATTCCCGTCATATTGAGGCTCGGCTGCACCCTAGGCTGGTTCGTGGATAGAGCTAGAGAGGTAGTGATGCTCCGGTTGCATGGAATTTGGTGGAGGTGGAAGGGAGCAGGATTCATTGACTTGCCTTAAGCAAGTCACGGTGTGACTGGCGGCCACCAATCCAACGTCCATTTCGCATCTGACAGTCCTGAGAGATTCAAAGACAGATAGAACTAGGACTTAGCCATTTTCTTGTCTGTCGATCTCTGCCTCGGTGCCTCCGGCCACCATGCCTCGTGCGCTCCCATCCGCCATGAGGACCTTCCAGCTTCCCTCACCAGAGAGTCACTCCTCGACACTGCCGATGCGCTCAGCGTCAGCATCCTCCGTGCGACCATCTTCTCGGCCAGGCTGCTTCTTTCCAACACCTACTGTGTCATGGCTCCATTCTCCCCGCGGGCTTGCGCGCAGCTGCGCACCGTCCTGGACGCGAAATCGAAGCAAGATCATGTGGATGCACCGGTGAAGGAGAGAGAGATTTGCGTTCAATCTGTGGCCTTCGATTTTGCAATGGATTCTGATGGATTTTGCAATGGATTCTGATGGATTTTGCAAAGGATTTCTGAATTAGTTCTTCCTTCTTGGATTTGACGGAGACGGTGGCTTTATCCTGGAAAGCTTCGTTTGGAGATGGTTGAAAACTGTTGGCCTGCTCGTTTATGTCATGCCGCTCAGTTTTTTGTAGAAAGAAACGTGCAGGAAAAATTGAGGGACACAAGCTGTGTCGGCGCGGGCCACGGTGGAGTGCAGGGAGCACGAGCTGCTGCGACCTGGGCGATGGAGGCGTGGAGCAGCGCTGGTTGTGGATGGCGGCGGCGGCGGCGAATGGCGGCCTCGGCGTCGCTGACCTCCGCCCCAGCCGTGAGACCTCCGGCTCCCGTCACTGTTGTCCCTGGGTACTCGTTCGATTTGTTTTCGACGGTGGATAGATAGCCGCCAGTTACGTTGTGACTTGCTCAAGGCAAGTCACTGAATCTGAGTCCAGGTGGAAGGTGAGGGCTGGATTTTGGCCAACGGATGCAGGTGCTCGACCTCAGCCCCATGCGTCCCGAGGTGGAAGAAGGGCGTGGGAGAAAAAGAGGAAAGGAGCAGCTACACGTAGTGGTGTTTTTTTTTTTGCGGGTCACGTAGTGGTGGTTGTGTGGGAGAAAAATGTTTTAAGAATGTTAGAGAAAATCCATCCTACACATGCGTGTAGCTACTCCTCCGTGTAGCCTCTCCCTATTTTGTGTGGACTCTTATTTATCTGGTGGTCCTGTGGTTATCGGTTGTTTTTATCTCGAGGCAGACCCGATAAACATCCATCCACGATCCTATTCTTCCGTTCGTTTTAAACACTGACACCTTTTCAGTAATATCTCGGCGAGCTCGTCATTTTCCCCCACGCCGCTACGGCCGCCGGCGGCCTCGACTGCTCAAGCGGTGCCCGCATGCTAGCTGCCAATACCGCGCAGGGACACATCGGAGAGTTCGTTCGCCCACTGGGAGTCTGATTGTTGAATGGAGCACGGCGGCGGCTAGCTGTGTTGACCTACTACCATTCGAGATTTTTATGCACCGTCAATTAAAATCCATCGGCGGAAGGAGGTATGGTAAACTATGGCCACTTCTGATGGCTTTGATCATCCCTAATCCTAATCTCATCGCTGCCAGCAGATCAGATCATGGGCCGGCCGGTGATTTATCCTGCATCCACTTTTCTGAGATCACGGGAAGCATGCAAGCCATGTATCATCGTCGTTTCCTCCCAATTAAATGATCTAGTGAATTCCAATATGCAGTCGCGCTTCACTTTTTTTTCCAGATTATAGTATAATCTAGATAATTTTTTTAGATTTCAGTTTCTTATGCATCTTTTCTAATTGCGTATCACTTGATACTTTTTAGATTGAAGTATCATTTGATATACCTTTTTAACGAAGTATCGTTTGATACTTTTTTATTTTTTCATCCAGTATACCAGAAAGACTCCATATGTGTGTACTCTAACTCTAACTCCTATTTTCACACACGGAAATACCTTAATGCATTAAGCGTGCATGCATACTCCAGGTAGATGCGTATGTACTCATACTCAACCGAGACACATGTATGTATTCATATACTCAACCACATGTATGTATTCATACTCAACCAAGACGTATATATTCATACTAAACCCGGACATGTATGTATTCATACTTTCAGTAAACAATATGTTCAAAAATTAAGGAAGCAAGAGACGCCACCAGACAGGAGATACGCTTGCATGCGGCCTCTAGAATTGAATACATGCAAAGCGGTGCTATATTATTTATTGATTAACTAAAATGATCCGGTAGTTGCATCTTTCATGTACGTGCATGCAAGCGCCAACTGATCCTAAAAAATAGCTGAGTGCATGCAAACCCAGTATCCGATAACACTAGAAACTTGGCGCGGACATTGCCGCGCCTAACCCTGAGTTAGCCAGCATGTATTTCTCTTGTTGATTTAACTCATGTGTTGAAGGAGGTTCAAGGCATAGTATAATTTATTTTAAATTTCGTATGCAAAAGTCTAACTTATATTACAGTCAATAACTTATAGAATTGTACATGTAGCTTCGTAGACCGTGTAGGAGCTCTCTTGATTGAAATTAATGGTCAAATTTCTATGTCAAATACCGTGTTATGAATATGCATGTTCTTTTTTTTTACATTGTCCAACAATAGAAATAGGTTTTGGCGCAATACAGTTACTTGATATATCTCATGTCGTGCTCACTTGAGTATGAGGCCATTGTTAATTTATTATATATAGTTAATTTTATCGGTCGGTATTGAATAGAGGGAGAAACATCAAGTAAGCTAATACATATATTAGAGATTTGACGAGCGTGTCGTTGGCTTAATATCAAGTAGGCTAGTTTGTCCATTTGGTGTTTTGATTCATTACTAGTAGTTATGTTGTACAAAATGAGGAGGATGTATTAAAAGAAGTGGAGATTGGTGCACATTTTACGTGTAGGAATTTACTTATCATTTGTTGGACATTAGCATATGATGTTTATTCTATTTAAAAGTAACCAATGAAAATGAATTATATTGATTGGTCTATAAAAAACATTGTAGACTTTTTACATTTTTAGCAACTTTCTGTGGATTTGAACATGTTTTGCTATCGCAATTGTAGATGGAATGAAATGGAATGAATAAATAACTTATCACTTTTTGATATTTGCGACTATTTCATATTTTCTTTTTTAGAAGTAAATAAAAAATGAATTATATTGATTGGTCTATAGAAACATTGTAGGCTTTTTATATTTTTTAACAAATTTGATCTTAGACACTGTGGAATTTGAACGTGTTTGTGTTCGAATTCTAGGTGAAATGATTAAGTAACATGTACAAAGGTTGCATGGTCGTGGTTGGATTTTATTAGAATTTGAGGGCTGTTTTAAAAAATGTTTTGAGAGGAGGATTGATGGTGGATGAATATTTTGATGAAAGATAAGGGTTCATTTGCAAGGTTGCTGGTCTGGGACAGAGGGTATTATTTTTCTGGAAACTTGAGGACTTTTCCCAAAGAGCTGGAGGGACGGCGGGTTGTATTCCTATGAAACTTGAGGGGTTTTCTGTAAAGTGATCAGGAAGCAGCTGATCTGAACCGTCTGTGCAGCCAATCCAACGGCTGACATTTGTGGGTGACGTGGAGCGACGTGGAGAGAGGAGAGGGCTGGTGGTTCGTTCTTAAAGATAAGAGAGTAGCTACACGCATGCGTCTATTTGTCTCGCAGCGTGACAAATTATATTCAGCACATCGCCGGAGCCTGTCTGCAACTCCGACGAGTAAATCGGTCACAAAATTACTCCGTTTTCTTCCGTGGGAGTAAAAATCGGATCTCACTTGCATGGCGTACCCGTTTTAATGTCTATTACATCAAAGCATTCTACAACGAGACGACCACGGCAGATTGGATTTGACCGGCGGCCGTGGTTGTCGAAGGTCGTCCTGCGGCCGTCTTTGCGCCGTTGCTAGACGTCGTGGTTTGCTGGCCGTCGTTGGGTTTGCGTGCCTCCGCCTCGTGGCCTCCGCACCACGGCGGTGATGCCGGTGCATGCATCATAGCCGCCGCCGGAGACGAGGACATGAAGCTAATAGGTCCACGCTGTAGCGGCCCAAGGACGATAGGACAGGGTGCTAATCGAGCTGAAACAGTAAAATAATAGTTGTTCTTCCATCCGTGCCTGTGTTTGCCTGCAAAATTGTAATCTCCGTGGATTATGAACCGACGACGTCCCGGCACCGGCGGCCAGCAGGTCGCGCAGCCGTAACCGTAAGCCCCGTAAATAAGCCTCTCTGGCAGGTATAGAAGCTCTGCATCAGATATTCAGATCAGGTTAGCCGGGCCAGGAAGTAGCACCGCCCATCGCTCCATCGAGTGCATCACCGGCCTGAAGAAGCACGGCGCTGCGACGGCAAGATGAATAAATGTGCAAGGCGGCAATCTCGGCGATTCTCGATTTGCTCTAAATAATTACATGCAGAAAGCCAGAGCCCAGAGATAAAGGATGGAAGGTTCTCTGGTCGCAGTCTTCAGTATCCTGCACGCAGATTGATCACCATGCATGCTTCAGAAATGATGATGCGTGATCGCCGGTACGTTGTAGAATAATTCATTATTCTGCATGATGGAGACTAATCTTGCAGAGTTGCAGGTATCCAGTATCTAGCATGCACGCCTAAAGCCCTGCATGTAGTTGCATAGTGAAAGGTGGGGAAGTAAAAGCTTCGCAGCCGGGAGGTGGTAAAAGCTTCACCGATGGTGCAAGGTGAGGGAGTAAAAAAGCTGATAGAGGTGATGATCGCGATCAATAATGATTGATCTGGGCGAGGCTCATCCGTTCGCCCGCCGAGTGATTCAGGGGCGTATTACGGTAATACGGGTTTATGCATAGTCATTTTACGGTTGGCTTTGAAACTCGTAGTGACATGGAGTAAAAGATTTGCAGGTTCTAAACGCAAAAATTCAAAGGAGGTCGTCAAGCCGTCGTGGTGCGTAAATTTTGATTTGGTACAATCTCAAATCAGATTGTGAAGCCAGATATGAAAGCAGCTAGGGCGATGGATATATTAGGATCTAAATCAGAGAAAAACACGCATGTGTTTCGGATTATTATTTAGAAAAACACGCATCTTATGTAAACAAAATTGGCAAAATTACTACTTGTTCTAAGCTTTACTCATTCTCTGGTTTCGGAATTATTGTTGAGAGAAGTAATTTTCAGATATCTAGCATTCACAGTGGCTGTAAAGAAGTAAATTTAAAATTTAGAGAAGTATTTTTAAAATGGCATTCTAATAATAATAAATACTTTTATGGTATAACCAGGAGAATTATTCTATATTTATTAATATTACTTCCCAATACAACTAGCAGGCGAAACATCTAATGTTTTTATTCTCATTATATCTTCTATTTGAAGAGAGGATTTTAACCATTGATTGTTGCTCTATTTTTTTTATCTATGGGAGCTAAGAAGTAATTTTCAAACATAAATAAGTAATTGTTCCAGAATGGATATTTCTCTGTAAGTATTTGTCCTGGTTTTAGAAATAGAATAGTAATTGGCCGCTCTTATGTATAAAGAAATTAGGGAGTAATTGGCCATAGATAGACACGAGTAATTGGCCACTCTTAGAAGTATTTTGAGTTGAAGAAGAGTAAATTTTAAATGACAACAGGAATATATATTTCCATCTGTCAGGAGTACTTTTTAAAATGACAAGAGTATTTTCAACTAACTATTGGAGTATTTATTTTCAGCTGTCGGGTTTATTAATTTCTTTTTCATTTGACCAGAGGAGTATTTTCATCAAATGATATGCGTAATATTCAAACAGAGTAATTTTCTATTCATTTTGATTGCCGTGTGGAGTGATTAGTTATCAAAATAATAGTTACACATGTAGTAATTTGGCGCAAATATTTTAATAGAGTGAATGGACTTTTAGCCATCTGAAAGGATGCATGGATGCATGAAAGAGATTTCAGGTTGCGCGTAAAACTTTGCTGGGATGCATGGAAGGTTGGCACATATTTAGTATGAGATTAAGAGATTTAATGGGCAATAAACATTTGCATGCATAGGGGGAATTATTTCGGGGTCAACCTGCTGCATCATGCACGGAATGAATACAAACAGAGTAGTATTTTTAGTCACATTAGAAGAGTAATATTCAACATAGAAGTAGTAATTTAACATCATAGGAGTGATTCTGAATAGGATTAATTTTCCATATTAGACTATTACGTATTTTCACATTTAGAGGGGTAAATTTTCATTTTTATGAGTATTTCATAACATTGGACGAGTAATATTACATATTAGATTAGAGTAGTTTCCTAATATTTGGGGTATTTTTCCATATTGTAGTATTTTAAATTTGATGATTGTTCAGTTTTAACACAATCTGGTACAAGTGATTAACAGATTCATCGGAACGAAAACTACAAACAGTAAATTCGAGAAAAAAACTACAAAAGTAAAATCAGTTCAGAGAACTCATCCAGTGCCATTTTCCGTAAGAGTCTTGCAAAGGTGGATCACTGTGCTCTGAATCTCGCCACAGAATGGTGAGCAATCATGCCGATTCCAATTACCAATAGGACATATGATTTAAATTCTCAACCAAGGCTGTCAGAGTTCGAGGAAGGGATAAGAGAAAGGAAAAACTAAATAGTCTCATGCAGTGCTGTTGTATGAACAGGAGTAAAGAAAGGAAAACTTCCGTCCTGCAGTGCTCATGTATTGAGTTCCTGTGTGCATCACCCAGTGTCTACTGCAAACAGATAAGTCAATTCTACAGATATGAACATCGAATTGATGTGAAATCACATTGAATCCTCCCCCATGATTTAAGTCCCCAGGGAGCCCTTTTGCCTGCCAAGTTTGTGTAGACCATGGCATTTGGGGCTTGTTCTCAGATTATAAAAACAAGAGTGTACTATGTTACCTTCTGTCCAGCTTCACCATCATGCTTGGATCTCCTCACGGATGTGCTTCCACATTAAAAAGAGTGTTCGCCAGGGAGGGACGATGGACACGAGAAAACGCCCTGGCAACATCAGATGCGGGAATTGACTGTCGATGTATCTGGACGGAATTGACTGCCGATTAATCAAATGGATAGGATTGAAATCCTACTCTCCCTTAGTCTTCTATAGGCACGCACAAGGAAAATCTGAGATTAGAATTGGAAAAATCACTCGCAAAATCAATCAAGATAATAAAAATCCTGTATCGTATCCTACCAATTTGACCACTTCTGATTTACCAATCAGATGAACTTGCAGGCGTTCGATGGTGGAGCCGCGGAGGGATGGATGCACATGCGCGAAAGGGGAAGGACCTGGACCTGCATTTCAGCAACGCGAGGCTGGTTAACACAATCTAGTAGATCAGACACCTCCGCCTAGCTCCAGGTTCTGCATCGCCTTGAAAGCCCAGAAGATAGGAAAAAAATTAGGGACAGCGGGGATTGCGGGAGAGTCCGTTGCTCCCATACATATGCTTGAGTTTTTACGGTTTGTTAGAAGGCAGGAGTAAATACGATACGATTTTACGACCGTGGGGAGTCGCCGGTGTTTGCGAGCGGGTCCGCCCACGCGTTAAATACTATTCAACGTAGGGAGCTCAATTATATATATATATATATATATATATATATTACTATATAATATATATGCAATAAAATGGCTACAAAGATCAAATATCACTAGATCACCATGATTTATGTGTCGATGATGAATTAAACACCCTGCCACAAGCTAAACAGACAGCCTACTTGTATAAATTTCTGTTTAAACTGATGTTTGTGTAAAAAACACAGCAGCTGTCTCCATGGTTGTACTTGCCCTAATCGCATACAGATTTATACTCGTCCTTTAATTGATCGTACTTAAAACAAAATTTCGGTCACTAAGCAGTTACTAAGCGTCTGTTTTCAAAATCATTTATACTGTTAGATTCTTTTCAATTTTATCTACGAACAAGACCCACTCTCTACATCTTTTGAATACTTTTATGTTCACGTTTATATATAGCGGTATTAGCAACTTATGTTGATATCTTTTATCAACTTGTGTAGATATTATATGTCACTACTATATCAATAATTTAAAAAAAAAAGTACTATATCTAGTTGTGGCATAGGCCGTGTGTCAACTTATGTATGTTGTTATTAGTAACTTGTATATTAGAAACAATATGACCCTGCTGTGCATATAATCACCATACAACTTGCATATGCTTTTGACCTACATGACAATTCAGCTCAGTATTGATATAAGTCGACAGGGATCTCTATATAAATTGTTACTTAGCATGCACATAAATTGATACAAGATTGTACATAAGTCGATACACGATTTGTACATAAGTTGATAGTACTATCGTGCATATAAGTTAATACAAGCCTTATATGTAAGTTAACACAGCTCCTGCATGTAAGTATTTTTTAGGAAAATCCTACATGTAAGTTGATAATAGTTTTTTTTACAAAATTTACACACTAGTTGATATACATGAGTTGTCATGTAGTATGTTTATAAATTGATATGCAATATCTATATAAGTTGTTATTACCATTACACATAAGATGATAGTAACATATTGCTGCTTAACATAGTCCATACGGTTTTGTACAAAAAGGCATAAATGTTACATGTAGACTGTAAAAAGACTTCTCGTGCTCGTGGAATTCAGGAACCAAAAAACAATATGGCCAAAATGCCATCACGAAAAGTACAATGGTTTCTCCCAAGCTAACAGTCTATCATATTTCCTCGATTCAATTTATCTACGAGCACAAACACCTTCCAGTGATTCGATTCACCTCAGTAAGTTCAAAAAAAAGATTCACCTCAGTAAAAAGGCCAACGGCCCAGGTTTCTTTAACATCTGTTGGACCAGTCCTGGGCCCCTGCGTGTCGCGCGATCGGTTCATTAGGTCGCTATCGTTTTGGGGCATAGGTGAGCAGTCGGCCCATTAGGTTTGCAGCGACCGCCCCCGGCCATATTTGGCTGAGCTTTCTTCCCCTCCCACGCCCCACCGCGCCGTCCCCGACCTGTGACATCCCCTATAAAGAATGTGTTAGAGTTATGGTGGATGGAGGGAGAGTTGAGTTTAAAGAAAGAGAAAGACAAAAGATCCTTTAAGCAAACTCTTGACCAAAGTCAACAAAGTGCTAATTTTGAATTTCGGAGCCAAGAATTTCTAAATTTAGTTCACAAGATAAGCAACTTAGCTGTCCATAAGTGGTGAGAAAATTGTGAATGATGCTTCAATTAAATGGAAGAAAGAATGGAGAAGCGCACTGTTCACCGTCCGACAAACGACAACAGCACTTAGCTGTTTCGGTTTCATCTGAAAAAAAACATAGTGAGCAGCTATCTTTGGGGTGAGATTGTGATCGATCTGTGGGTTGTCTGACTTAAGTGTCTTAAACAAGTTGTAAAGGGAAAGTATTTGGAACAACTTTTGTTTTTGGGTCAGACTCAGAAGATGGCTGGATTAAGGAGAAAAACGCGAGAGAATGGTTCAGAAACTGTTTTCAGTTAATTCAGTAAACTGACAGCTGAACTGAATTTATGTCAATGAGTTTGAATTTGAAGTTTTCTGCAAAAACTTCCAACTAGGAAGTTGTAACTCCTGAATGTGAATTAAAATTTGTTTTTGACACAAGATGCATGTTCTATTCAAATTTCGGGAGTAATTTAAGAAATTCAGTTAGTGGCTCTGAATTTGAGAGGTGTTATAGCAGCAACTTGGAGGCTCAATTTGGACTTCAATCCTTGCTCGAATGGAGTAAGGTCAACAAGTGAAATGCAATTCTATGATCCAGCTACAAGTTGATGTTGTGAGTTTTGGAAGTTTCCATATATTTTCGGAGAAATTTGGACTTCAATATTACTGTTTGGACTGTCGAAATGGGGAAAGGATGACGTCGGCCCGAGCTGGCAGCGGCCGGCGGTGGCGCTGAGTCGATTCGCCGGCCACGCGTCGAGGCCGCTCGGGGATAGCTCGGTGAGAGGTGCAGCAGGAGGTGTCAAGCCACGGCAGCTGCTGACCGCGGTTAAAGCACCGTCGACGGTTTCTCCTCTCCCTCTTTTCACCGCGCCGCTCCTCTGCTCTCCTCCATGGCCGCCGGCTATAGCCGTCGTCCGACTCGCCGCCGTCCGAACCCTCTCCGCCCTGCTCCTTCCACCAAAAGCTTGCCTTCACTTCCTCTTTCTTTTCCCACTAGCTCTTGCTCCTCTCTCATCATCGCTCCACAGCCGCGCCGCTTGGTTTTGCAGCTCCTCGTCGCCGTCTCGCCGGGGTAAGGACCCTTCTTCGTGTTTGTGCTGTTACAGTCGAGTTGGCTGGAGTTTGAGAGTGCGGCAATGTTGCTTCTAGGTCTAGGAACGTGTTTGAGGCTTAGTTGCTGGGCGCAACGTTCCTCGGACGGGAACGTCGTCGCCGCCATGGCGCGTCTCCGCCATGCCCGCCGCG
>JACEFO010000582.1:0-23732 GCA_015342445.1 Digitaria exilis
TCAAAAGAAAGCATAATGCAGAAAACTTATAACATATCGAGGAAAATGGGAAGGACCATACATTAGTCACCAAAAAGCTCGAGGCCAGGGTCTTATCATGTGTCCACGAAACGGAGAAGAGTTACACTCACATCATGGAACGTAGAGCAACTTCGAAATACTATAACTAGAATCGGAACAGAATCAGCTGTAACAGTTTCTCCAAGTTTTAGTTCTTTTTGTAAAGGTCAACTTCGTAAATGTGCGGAGCTATAAGCACAAATACGAAGCACCTCTATTCTCTTTTCTTTCATCACAAAAGGTCGTACTCTTTTCCTCACAAAAGGGGCTCCAGGAAACTGGAGGTGAGGTTTTTAATAGGCGAACCTATGAAATTTTTCCAAAAATCAACAAAGGAGATTCCCCTGAAAGCACTTGAGCAAAAAAACACATCGAGGTTGAAATATAACCTCGCAAAAAGAAGACCTGGAGCAAGATAGCTCGAGGCCGAGGTTGGAATATAACCTCGCAAAATAAGACCGCGAGCAAAATAGCTCGAGGCCGAGGTTGAAATATAACCTCGCAAAAAAGACCCCGAGCAAAATAGCTCGAGGCCGAGGTCGAAATACAACCTCGCAAAAACAAGACCTCGAGCAAAATAGCTCGAGGCCGAGGTTGGAAATATAACCTCGCAAAAAGACCCCGAGCAAAATAGCTCGAGTCTGAGGTTGAAAATATAACCTCGCAAAAAGAGGCCTTGAGCAAAAATAGCCCAAGGCCAAGGTCAGAAATATAACCTCGCCAAAAGATCTCGAACAAAATTGCCTAAGGTAGAGGTTAGAAACACAACCTCGCAAAAACCTCAAGCAAGAAAACCTGTTAGTCTAGATCAAATAAGGGGAATGAAAAAAGCAACAGAATTGCCCTATTTCGAAAGTGAAACAAGAGAACGTAATCTTCCAGATCCGTTGCTCGAATAAGAAGCGATGAATAAACGCAAAGGGGCTACCGAGGGAGGGGACGCCTTTTCAAAGGCAAAAAAGAGAAGCCCCCATTTGCATTATTCAAAAACAAGTTTTTACCAAGCAACGAACACATTAAAACGAATCACCTAACTTGTACTTTCAAAGGACGCGAAGTTAGGTGAAATCATAATCTCCCCAAGGGTCGAAAGACCACTATAAAAGAGAAGGGGGAGTCAAGCCTCACCAAGAGAAAAAGCAAAGCAAATGAAAGAGAAACTTTCCCTAGAAATGAGAGGCAGCAAGAATCACAGGAACGCTCGACGGCATGATCTGTCCAGGATAAAGACCATCAATAGCACAGGGCCCATAGATACTTCGTACAGCAACGTCCTCTCAAGTAGTGGAATCATGGAGAAGAGCGCATCCGCTTCAAGGCTTTCTCGAGTTAACAAGGGAATTAGAAGCCAAATCATGGAGAAGAGCGGCATCCGCTTCAAGGCTTTCTCGAGTTAACAAGGGAATTAGAAGCCAAAGAATATTTAAGCGTTTTCCATAGCGAAAACGAAACTAAAGGTCATGATCTTATAGAAAGAAAACAATGTACAAGCAATTTCAAAGGAAAAGAATCTCTACGAGTCCAACGCATGCACTTGAAACGAAATAAAGATCGAAGATAATTACGAGGCTAATATAAACAAAATATTGAGCAATTTCAGCGTTCAAGTCTCTCTCGAATCCACAAACATCACTTGGAATAAGTTTTTTACATAAATTGATTTCTACTCGCAAGTTCGCAACTAGATTTCCCCTTCTTCTTGGGAAGATTTAGCTTCGTCATCATCAGGAGGCGAATCCAGGGCATCATCTTCTTCCTCTTCGCTTTCTTCCTCTTTTTCTTCTTCAACTTTTGCGCCCTCAGTTTCTTCCTGGGAAAGAAACGAAGCAAAAGACTTAGGATTTTTTGACAACAATAAAAAAGAGAAGAAGCAAAATTATACAGAAAAGTTTCTTACCTTCGAAGAGGAGTCCTTAGCCATATCTCGCCCGTAGATGTTCCAGAAGTCTCGCAAGAAGCGACGCTTCATAGTCTCGACTTCTTTAGAGCTGGACGAGGACAAATCTCCGAAGTCAGAAAAGCGAAATCCGGGACCGGCAACCCAAAGAAGTAGTTCCTTATTCTTTTTTCGAGAAATCTGCCGAGGCCACCGGTACAGGTAAGAGCGAAGTTGTCGCCAGCAATCGAAAATACATCCCCGAGACCAGAAAATTCCTCTTCAATCCAAGATAAGAAATTTTCAGCGGTCAAGTCCACTGGAAGAGCATAAGGAGTGGCTCCAAATTGCTTGAGCGAGTTAGAATACGAATCAAAGATCTGGTTCACTCTATCAGCATCAAGAATCTTGGAAGAGGCTCGAGATTCTTCAGCTTCCTTTAACCTAAGCTCGAGGGACGTTACTTGGGTTTTGGCCTCTTTAGTAGCATCGGACTCGCGAACCACAGCTTCTCGAAGATTATCGATCACAACTAGGTTCTGGTCAAAGTCTTTTGCAAGGCTTTATATTTTCTATCGGTGCTGTCCCATGCGTCCTCGATCTTAGTCAAGTCTTTTCGAAGTTTATCGTTGACTTCCCGAAGCCTCTCATTCTCTTTCTCCAAGAAACGAAGCCGGTCAGCCGCAGTTTTAGACTTTGAAGCACAGACCGCGTTGATTAGCTTAACCTAAGAAAATACGTCGAAGACAAAAATATGAGATAAATATAAAGAAAGAAAAGAACAGAGTTAAAGCGGTAGAAATAAGCGTGAACCTTGTGGGCTGTGGAGACGCTCAAACGAGATAGCTCTTCAACATCAAGGTCCTCCAATGATGCTTTAAAATCTATAACAACGAAGACAAAATATAAGAATCAAAGACGAAACTAAACATGAAGTGGTGCCAAAGTTTTTCTTACCTAGCATCTCATCTTTATCCTCACCAAGTTCAGCAAAAGAAGAAGAAGCCAAGTTTTGAGGACGATTAACAACTGTTTCTTCAGGGATTTTTTTTCCCTTCGCATCAACAACTTCGACCTAAAAATAGTAAGCAAAATAAGTAAACAATAAAAGAAATTTAGCGATCAAATACAGTACAACTATAATTATTGACCTCGTGTTTGGCTTTGGATGCTTTATCCTCTTCAACATTCTTTTCCTCGACAGCTGGCTCTGTAGAATACAAGCCGAAGTTATGCTCTAAGAGCTCAAGAAAGTTCGGGTCAAATTCTCTTGGAGATTTCGAAACCACACTCGAAATCGAGCCAACAAGGCTCATTCTAGCACCAGGGCATTTCATGTAAGGAACAAACAAACTTTCTCCTGAAGCAGTAGAAGTGCCTGCCAAATCCTTCATGAATTCCGCTGAGCTGAGGTCATCGCCTGCAACGCCAGCAATCCCTAAAAGCCCACTTGCTGCCTCGATAACCTCTTCCTCCTTCTCAGCCTCGGCCACAGGGCTGTCCAACAGCGAAGGATCCATTATGCGAGACAAGCGAGGTTTCTTGTTAGATGCAGAACCAGACTGTTGCACATCAACAGTCTTTCTCTTATATGCTTCAAGCTGTTTTGTTTTCGCTTGAGGAGCATCTTGACTCGAAGATATCAAGATTTTCGATGAAGTTCTTTTATACCTTCGAGCCACTCCAGCTTGTTCGGATCCAACATTACCAGCAGGTTTCATACGTTTTTGGGGCTTAGAAGGTTTCACCCTGTCCCCGTACTGGACACCCATCTCCATCCACGGGCGATTCAAACGACTCGTTTTCTCGAAGAAGTCGATCATTGATTTCTTCTCCTTTTCAGTAAAGGGACCAACTAAAGACCTCGCGGCCCACTCAATACTCGAAACAAGGTCATCATCACTAACACCTTCAGGTTTCGTGAGTCCAAAAACAGCAAAGGTGGTAGGCAAATCGAAACCAGGAATCTGTCTCTGCTCAATTCTAAAAGGTTTCCAGTCGATTCCCAAGGGCCAGATTCCGGCAGCCAAAAATTCTTCAACAACATCACGGCCTGTGAGTCGTCAGGTAGCATGATGAAAGTAGGGACTGTTCTTCTTAAAAGACTCAGATTTCTTATCGAAATCAATCACAGTAGATACTTCTATATTGCCAAGGGGGCCAGCAAAAGGATAATGCACTTCACTAGAATTCGGTGCAGTGAAACCAACCTTAACATAGAACCAGGATTTCGGCCAGTTCACATCCCAACGGTTTCGTTGAGCGTAGGAGAAGTCAACCTTGGCAATCTTTAGGGCTGCACTTCGACGACGCGAAGTAAAAGTAGCGACACCAAACTGTCCAATATGCTCTTCGCCGTCTTCTTCCAAAAAGATCGACCTTTTCTGAAGATGAAGCTCATTATAACGACCGAAGGTATCAACGTCAATCTCACCACCAAATGTCTTCACCCCCCAGAAAAATTTTGATAGTTGAACAAAAGAATTCGGTGTCAGTTGATGAAGTTTGACGTTGAATCGGTCAAAAATCTGAGATAGCATAGGATCACAAGGAAATCGAAGACCAGCAGTAAAGAAATCAGCAAAAACGACAGCCTCTCCAAACTGAGGATCAGGGGTAGTCTCGCGTCCCGGAGCACGACCAACACCAGCAGGGAAAAATCCATTCTGTTCATAGGACGAAATCATGCTAGCAGTAACAGAGGACCGACCGAAATGAAGGGTTTTGGGAGCTGATGATCCAACGAGCTCATTGACATTGACCTCGACCCCCTCCAAATCCTCGCTTCCCGAGTTAGAGGCTAGAGGACTGTTTTCTCTTTCCGCATCAGAGGTCGGAATAGCAGCAGACTTGACTTGAGCCATTTCCGAAACTAATAACGAAAAACAATCAAAAACTTAACAAAACAAGAAACGAGGACAAAGATTTTTCAAAACTAACCTCTTTTTAATCACGAAGCACTTCAAGAATCTCGACAGGCAGCAACAATAAGAGCAAAGCGAAGACAGTAGCACGAAGTCAGAGATGAAAGCGAAGGTAATTTTTAGGGGGGTAACCTCTACTATTTATAGGCACGGTAAGTTTCGAAGACTGGGCCGTTTGGAAGGTGAAAGGGCCCAAAGTAACCGCCAAATTTTCCAAGGGGACGCCTTTTGGGTTTCGTCCCAGGAGTTCGAGGGTCGAAAAGCAATGAACTCGAATCCAAGGACGAAGGGGCTACTGTTGGGGAGATGCCCCTTGGAATCATATTTTCTATTTTCGCAGGCGAGACTGAAGAAGTCAAAACGAAGAAGACAAGCGTGAAGCTAATTCGAAGAGGTTAAAGGCGCAGGCAAGACTGGAGAGGTCAAGACGAAGATGACGAGCGTGAAGCTAATTCGAAAAGGTTAAAGTCTCGAGCAGGACCGAAGAAGTCAAGGCAAAGAAGACAATAATTACGAGGCTGGTAACGAGACAAGGAGTGGCCAAGACGAGTCCGTTTCCTGTTACGAGGTTAAGATGGAGATTGGCGGGAAGCAACGGTCATCTGAAAGCTAGGATAGTTATAGGATTTCTGGCGGGAAGTAACGGTCTTGTAAACATGCGAGGTTGACCCCTATAAATAGCGGGTCAACAGTAACTGTAGAGGATGATTTTTGGGAGAAACGAAGAAAAGACAATTGTAATCTATTCACTGTTTTACCAGAAAAACTGTGTTACAACAGCATGAGCAGTGGTCCTCACACTCTGTGGAGTCTCTGGTGGTTTAAGAGCACATATAGATCCCTTAGTTGGTGTGGCGCTAGAGGCAAGGCTGGTTTCAGAAGCAGTAGGCTGGGAGGATACAACAAAGGCATGGCTTTTCTGAGGAGTGTCCTGCACACTGGTGCCTCAACCTCCTGAAAGCATGAAAGATGACGCCTGGGACCCTTGTGGTGTTTCTGGAATGACAACACTTCTATCACTAAGTTACCCTATCACTGCATTAACTTGAAAGGTAACATTGCCAGAGTCAATCGTGCTCTCTGTAAAGCTTGTGAAAACTCAGAGGCGCTGAAGGATGATTTGGGTAATCGTCGTTGCCCTCTCTTGGGTCGACGTGTTCGTGTTTATATAGGGTAGAAACAGCCTCTACCATGGCTTACAAGATCATCCGAGATATGCACAAGGTTGTTGCCGTCATGTAGTCCTACTGTTACAACAAACTAGAGATAACAACAACTCCTAGATACACCTTCTAGATATTTCTAAAACTAGAGCAACAACCTTATCTCATATACTCGGTTTGTTACACGATGATCATCACATTATCTAATAGCCCCCTCAATCACAACTTCTTCAAGTTGAGATTGTGCTTGAAATTTCCAATTGCCGAACAGGAAGAGCTTTGGTAAACCCATCTGCTACTTGATCACCAGTTGGTACAAAATCAATCTGCAAAAAATTCTTATTCACTCGTTCTCTAACAAAGTGAAAATCAACTTCAATATGTTTTGTCCTGGCATGAAAAACTGGATTAGAAGCTAAATATTTTGCTCCCAAATTGTCACACCATAGTTGAGCCAAAGGTGGACTGGAAACTCCAAGTTCTCTGAGCAAAGTCTGTACCCACATTATCTCTGCAGTAGCATTAGCAAGTGCTTTATATTCTGATTCTGTACTTGACTGAGATATTGTATCTTGCTTCTTAGCCTTCCAAGAGACTAGATTACTCCCTAAAAATACTGCAAACCCACCTGTTGACTTCCTGTCATCTAAATCTCCAGCCCAATCTGCATCGGAGTATGCACTTACTAACATAGACATAGACTTGCTCAACTTAAGTCCTAGCCTTGTACACGACTTTAAGTATCTTAAGATTCTTTTCACAGCAGCCCAATGTTCAGTGGTAGGAGCATGTAGATATTGGCATACTTTATTTACTGGAAACGAAATATCTGGTCTAGTCAATGTCAAATATTTAATGCTCCTACTGCACTTCTATACCTGGTTGCATCATTCTGTCCAAGCAAGGAACCTTTATGAAGAGACAATTTCTCAGTAGTAGACAGAGGAGAACTTACAGGTTTACAATATGTCATGTTTACTTTCTTCAGAAGATCATTCACATATTTTTCTTGCGACAGGACAATACTTCCATCTGTCATCTTGGTCACCTCAATACCTAGGAAATAATGCAGATTTCCCAAGTCCTTTAGCGCAAAGTCCTTTTGCAAATCATGTAACAATGCTGTAACAGCTTCTTGGCTAGAGCTGGCTACAATTATATCATCAACATAAATAAGAAGAAATATGATCACATTGCCTTGACTGTAAAAGAATAGAGAGGTATCTCCCTTGGATCCCTTGAAACCTATGTCAATTAGCTTTCTTTATAGTCACAAATCCCGGTTCAGGTGCTGCCGGCTCCGATCCCGATCCAGAGTCAATCGGGTTTGACGCAGGTGAATCCACCTCGTGTCCAGTGCCAGCTCCTCCTGATGCGGAGTCCATACCGCATGCTGGGATAGCCTGAAAATCATCTGTTTCTTCACCAAAATCATTAGAAAAATTAGGAGAATTAGACATGTGACCATCCGGTTGAGAAACTCTATTGCCAAAGGTGTTTGGATTAACTAGAGAGGATGGTAAGAGATTAATCTCCTGCTGTAGACGTCGGCCAGCATTTTCATGATGTGAGGTAAAGGGAAAAATAGATTCATCAAAGACTACATCGCGAGAGATGTAGACTCGACCAGAAGATGGGTCAAGGCACTTAAAACCTTTGTGATTTGGACTGTATCCTAAGAAGGTACATTTGATGGAGCGGAATTGAAGCTTGTGTGAATTATATGGCCTTAAGTTAGGCCAACATGCACACCCAAATATGTGTAAGACTGTATAGTCTGGTTTCTTGTTGTAAAGACATTCTATTGGCGTCTTATATTGTAAAAGATGGCTGGGGGTTTGATTTATGAGATAGACTGCAGAAGTGAACGCATCTTCCCAAAATTTGAGTGGCATAGATGCATGAGCAAGAAGAGAAAGTCCCACTTCTACTATATGTCGATGTTTACGCTTAGCAGATCGGTTCTGCTGATGAGCATATGGGCATGACACATGATGTTCAATGCCAATTTTGTTAAAAAAGGAATTGAGACTTTGATATTCGCCTCCCCAGTCAGTTTGCATGGCAAGGATTTTCTTATTGAATTGACGCTCAACAAGGTTATGAAAATCACGGAACCTTTCAAAAACTTCAGATTTAAATTTCAAAACATAAATCCATGTGAACTTGCTATAATCATCAATAAAACTAACATAATATTTTCTTCCTGTGGAGGTGGGGGCAGGACCCCAAACATCATAGTAAACAAGTTCAAAGGGACAAGATGACATACTTTGAGATCTAGAATTTCAATAAGGCCTTTTTGACACCCAACTGAAATCTCAAGAATTTTGTAGTAAATTTGAAAATCTCCAAAAATAAAAGTTGTTTGTCATCACAAATAAGGCCTAGTCACTGTTGGGAACTTTTTCAAATTTTGCAGTTAAGCCCCTCAAAAACTCGAAAAACAGTGTTGAACGCCTGTTTGAAAATGGCCTGTTTGAGCTTGAAAAGTTTGAAATTTCAGGTTCACCCCAAAAACAAAGTTGTGTCCCACAACACAAACTCCAACTTTTATTTTTGCACATTTGAATGTTCAGTTCAAATTTTTGGAGAAAATCAACAGTGAAAGGAGGAGCTCCACGGGGCGCCCGACAGTCGCCTTGGCGCGCCCTGCCCCGGCCGCAGACCGGCCACGACATGGCCGGCGAGCGGCGAAGGCCTCGCCTGGCCGGCCAAGCCACGGCGACGTCTTGATTTTGTCCTCGCGCGGGCGTCTGGCTCGCTGTTCCATCACCTCGCGCACTACAGCGCGCTGGCAGCCTCGCGCCGTGCGGAATGCCATGATGGCGAGCAGAGCTCGACCACTGGCGCGGTCACGCGCGCTACGCTGAGCCGACCGCGGGCGATTCCCTCCCGCTACGAGCCAGGCCTCTCTGCGGAAGATCTCTCAACGTACACGCCACGATCTCTAGCTCCCAACCCCCTTCGTTCGCGCCGCCCGAGCTCGCAGGCGCACTCATGGCGACCCCGACGGCTCGAGCATGCACACGCACACCCCCAGCCGCCCCAACCAGCTCTAGAGTGCTCATTTGCTTCGCCAAGTGACCTCTGACCCTTGCCTTCGCTCATGCCACAGCCATTTCTCCTCCTCCGCGCTCGCGCACCTCGTCTTCAACCTCTGGCCGCGAGAACCAATCTCGAGCGCCGGAGCAAATTCGCCCCCGTCCCTCCACCATTCCAAAATTCCCCGCACACAGAGCTAGACCACTTCCTTAGCTTCCTTTTCCCCCACTTCTCTCGAGCTCCCCTCAACTCTCCGGCGAGAAATCGGGAGTTCCCCCAAAATCCCCATTTCCGGCCGCCGGAGCACCTCCACATCGAGCTACCCCTTCGAGCCATCCCCAACGCCAACTGAGCATCCCAACGTCTTCGCCCAAGTTCCACTGGTGCTCACGAGCCCCTCCAACCCCGGTGAAAGCCACCGACCTCGCCGGCGTTGAAGCCGCGGCGGCCGCACCGCCACTGCTCCGTCACCGGCGACCTCCGAGCCTCCTCCAGCCTCCCAACCGCCACCATTCGACTCGTGGTGAGCTGCTTGTTCTTTTCCCCCACCTCTCCGACCTCCTCCCACCGTCGTTTGGCTGGCGCAACGCCGTCGACGAGCCGAGGGCACATCTTCATCTTCTTTCTTTTCGTAGGGTTCCCAGTGAAAGAAGTCAGGGACCTGTTCGCGAGGTTTTCAAAAGTTTCAAGGGACGCGGCATAAAAAGATTCTTAAAGGTTTAGTTCCTTTCCCAAAATCTTATAAAATCCACTAAAAATCGTACAAAAATTGGAAAAATGCACAAAAATACTCCCTGAACTCGTGAGGTTGTAAACTCCAATCTAATGTTAGCATGTATACACTTTTTTGAATAGTTTTTGAATCAAAATTCAAACTCAGTTTTTAGAATCTTGTGCACCATTTCAAATCCTGAGCTCTTCTAGAGCTGAACTTTGGATATGTGGTTTGTGATGGCTTTAGACGCCTTGTGTCCAAAGGAGACCTAAAAATATGGGCTATAGCTTTGGTTATGATTTATTTTTTGATTCCTGTTTTAGTTTAGTTCTGCAATTATTAAAAATAATCCATGCAACCAAAAATCACCATCTTTCACCAGAGGTCTAGGAACTTATTAGAACATGTGGTAAAAATGCTAAATCTAATTTTGACCCTGTTGAGGCTCCCAAATAAATAGATGTTAGATTTCGGATAGAAAATTATTAAGGGCTGTCCAAGTGTTATTTTTAGTCACCACTTGGTCAGAGCCTTTCTTTCACTCATGAGTAGCTCTGGTAAAGAAATCTCCTGTTTTGGAAGTAGTTTCAATTTTATATTAATTAATCTTGTTTTCTAGGACAGCAACTTGTTCCATTTTTAATAAATTCTGTGTAGCTCAGTTTTAGCTAAATTTTGGAGTGAGCCTAACTCTTATACTCCAGTAGCTGTCATAAAGTTTGTGGATAAAAGGGATGCACAGAAACAGAGGAACAAAAATGGAAGAAGCTAGAGTAAAATTTAGTTTTATAAAAAGAAACAGAGGAACAAAAATGAGAAGAAGGGTCTCTCGCTGACGGTACCTACAATATCGTCCCCGTCAACGAAGAGAAAGTCCCCGAGCCGGAGCCTGACAGTCAGCTAGCTCAAGAAGGCAAGCCCCAGAGCATAACCTAACTTTTGATTCGTGCAATTATGAATTTATTATGTTTGTGCATTTGCGTTCTAGGTGTTGTATGAATACCCTAGTTGCATGATTCTAGTACACATGATTTGAAATACTAGCATGATAGGATCGGTAGAGCAATGCCTTGAGGACCGTTACAAGTCGAGTGATTTCCTGTCACTTACGAGATATAGGAGTTGCTTGTCTTACTTATGTTGGAATCATAAGGATGGACGGGCGGGATGGTATGTGTAGATCTCCCGTCCGTGTATGATAATTGGATTAGGGTCGAAACGTGTGGTTCTGTGTGTCAAGTTTTTGAACGTACCACACACATGCCGACCCATGGGAACCGGTAAGCCCGGTACCAGATTAAAGCAGCTAGGACCGATACCCATCTCTCCTTGGAAACATTTTGTTTCCCTTGCCGTACACATGTGGATATATGCGTGATGCTGTGAGTGAAGCGGTAAACCTTTATCCTAAGGGAATGGACCCGACGCCGAATTGTGGATTGATGGGAAAGGTTGGGAAGTGCTTGTACCTTTTATAGCAAGCATTATCCGTGTGTGTTGGGTTTCCCCTGGCCAGGTAGCAAAATTCGGTTCGAACTGTCCGCTTCTCGCGGTTAATGAGACTGCTTGACCGCTGTGCTGTATTGAGTAACAAGTGGAACTATGAGGATGATGAACTTGTTGTATGTACTAAATTGTATTGCACCACTTGTATGCTTAGAGAGGATGCTAATCTAGAATGGTTAACACTACTAGAATTTGATGCTAAAATCATGAAAATAAGGATCCACTCTTAGTAGCTTTTTGGCAAACAAACCCACTAGCCAAAAGCCTCTCATGTCTATATGTCGGTGATCTAGTTTTCACCCGACGGGTAAGCCTTGCTGAGTATTAGTATACTCAGCCTTGCTTGTGGCTATTAATTTCAGGTACTGTTATGGATGTGGCAGTCGATTCCATCACTTGGCCTACCCAGGTTCCTCCTGGCTGGCATGTCGAGTGGGTTCCGTCCTCTGCCGAGGATCGGGAGGAGTAGCACCATGGTCGGCTTCATCGTGGTGTTGCTATGTATCGTCGCTAGTTTTAATATTCCGCTGCAATGAACTCTCGTACTCTGATTTGAAATTTGAACTTGGTTTGTAATAACTTTATGATACTATTTATGTATGATGAATTTGTGGGCGCGCGTGTTGTTTCGATCGTGAAAGTACGTGGTTAATCGGGTATAATCCGACGGCGCTCCAGCTTATTCCGGATTAAGTACCTGACTGCTTGATTAGTGATCCATGGGTACTTAACTTGGAATAATTTCGGAGTGGTCCGCCACAGCTGGCATCAGAGCCGAAACATGCGCACCAGAGAGAGCAACAAACCCTAAATAAACATTTTTGAATAAAACTTGCCAACTCTTACTTCCGCCGCGCACTTGCGATGGAATGCTATCTATAGGATCGCTAAGGATTATGTATAGAACGAGAAGCCTATGTGGGTTAAGGGATCACGATATGATAGGTGGCTAATAATATACTATACTGACTCCCAGCACATTTCATTCTGTCATTTACTTTACGCAATGGTGGGCGCAAGGTACGGCGAATGCTGTAACGTACCACGGCACTATATGAAAATATAGTGGTGGCACATAGTCAATACGCTGTGATGGCGTATGAAACTAGAATAGCATGGTGGGCGCAAGGTACGGCGATTGCTGTAGCATACCACGGCATCATATGCAAATATGATGGCGGCACAAAGTCAATACGCTATTTCATGAGCGTATGAAATTGTCAATATGTTGCCTTGGTGACATATGGAACATTGCCCGTTCAATGTTGAACGTTCGGGTGCCACCTCTATAGTGGGTGGTAATATAGGGAAAAGTTCGGTAAGCTAACCACGATTCCGTAAGATGAACGGTTAGAAAAGTTCGGCTAGTTAATATAGGGAGAGACGGATATTGCCTAGCCACCGGCACTAACTTCGTAGGCCAAAAGTTTATTGGCACGTGTGTTGGCGAGAACGAATAGGCCGCTCATGCATTGCAATTCACTGAAATTTTATTGAACCTTAATGCACGACCATTGAACTACCGTCATCAAAATTTGAATAACAATCGGAAATTGTGCCGAAACTTTGCCGAAAACAGTCTGTTTGTATCATTAATTCGAACCTGAAACCCTCGTCAAACGAAAAGGTGTTCAACATGAAAGTTGTCACAAATGTTATCTAGTTTGTGCTGTAGAAATTTCAACAAATTTGGTTTAGTAGAATGAGAGTTATGCTTAAAATGGTAACCCCTGTCTGCTGGAAATTTCTGGGAACAGTGAGTTGAAAATTGAATTTTTACATCTTCTTAACGACGGTTCCTGCTCAAACTTTCAACATAAAATTACTTAAATACTGTTTGGGCCAAATTTGGGAATTTTAGAGTTTGTAGATGCTGAGTTTTATAATTTTTACTACACTGTCCAGAAACTGTTTTTATTGTCTTTGGCGCTAACCGGTTCTCACACTTACCTTTTTGTTCAGAATGGACGCCTACGCTGACCTTGCCAGCTACCCCAATGACATCTCTTTCTCGGACTGTCTTGGATGGGAAGGTTTTCCTAGCATCCTTTGGTCCGTGTTGCAGGCGCTCGATTACCCAACCCCCCACAATATGAGAGAACCATCATCCGTGACCGAGGTGTGACTCGATCCCGAGTGCGTTTGGTAGTGCATCGCCACCCACCGTGTCCCAGCTCCCCCACGTGGAGTGTGGAAGTCCATGGGCACCACATGGAGACCACTTGTGAGCTAGCTGCCCTCAATGGGATCAGTTCCTTCTGCGCCCAGAACCAGGACCTTGTGGAGCATCAGCTTCTTGGGCTGTTTCCACCGGCCCAGCCGGACGATGCTCATTGGATGAGGCGCTACCTTAGCTCACCTTTGAGGATGGCGGAGAACCCGGTCGCTGCAGCTGCACTCAGAATGAGGTGGATCCGGGCTTATCACCGGCTGCAGGCACTTTTGGGACGGTCACAGAGTGAGGTACTCAACCTTTCCACTGACATGTCTGTTCGTGCCCGCGACCTTGGAATAGAGAGGACCTCTTTGTCCATAGAGGTGAGCACCAGGGATGCCATGATTGTAGATTTGGAAAGGCAATTGACTGACCTCCACATAGCGCACAACAATGTCCACAACGAGCTAATCCAAACAAGGGATGAGCTTGAGAACGTGCAGGGTGTCTTGGAGCATGCCAATGCCATGCTAGCCGCCCATGATGCTCAGCACCTTCTTGAGGAGGGTGGAGAGCATGGGGAAGGAGAGGCCCCTGATTCCGACATGGACACCGAGGATGACATGCCGCCCCTTCCAGCTCCACCGTCTTCCATGGGCAGCGAGGCTACCGCTAACAACCTAGATGACTTCTAGTAGCTGCAGTAGCGAGATTACTCCTCCGCATAGCCTAAATTTTGGCTTCATGATTTAATAGGCTAGATGGAGTTGAGTTTCCTTTCAATCTTTTGAAACAACATAATTCAATTGGTGTGGGTGTGTGAGCCCCAAAACTTGATGAAGGATGTAATGGTTGTGCTGAAAACATTCTGCAGCTATCCTTGTTTTATTTACTAATGTGTTTTCCACTCACTTCTGGGTGGTGATGAGAACTACAAAGTTGAATTTGTCAAACAAAATGCTCACCAAATTTCAACCCCATTGGTTAAGCAAGACAAAAATGGCAACCAAAACACTACAGCTTGGCCTACTGAAAAACAGCGAATACAGAGAGCTAAAACTCGAATTTTTCGGCCTAGTTCCATCCCGAATTTGGTTCTGAGCCAAACATGAAAGTTGTAGAGTATGAAATTTGCGAGGTAATAACCGAATTGGAGCATCTAATTTGACTCCTACTGGGAGATATGATTTTTCTTCCAAAACTGCCTGTTGATATGTTGTCCTTACGCAGTAAACTTCATTATATTGCCACGTTCTATCTTGTCATTGATTTATGCAAGGTTATGAAATGTGGCTAATAAAAGTACTTATTGCAGATGGCTATCACTCACAGCGGTCACGATGCTAGCGGCTCCAACGCTAACCAGCAGGGGCCGGAAGGGCAGCAACAGCCACCACCACCTCTGCCACCGCAGCAACCTCCAACGTGGCAACAACTGTATGCCACTCAGACGGAGATTCTCCGCAATCTGCAGCATCAGCAACAAATGATGCAGCAGCAGATGCAGCAACAAGGAGGTCAACGGGCCCCTCAACCTCAAGTGGCTCGGTATGAGGATTTCTTGGCTACACACCCGCCGGTGTTCTCCAGAGCCGAGGAGCCCTTGGAGGCTGATGCATGGATTCGAGCCATCGAATCCAAGTTCTCTATTCCGGCCACGCCTTGCACTCCCAACCGCAAGGTGGTCTTCGCGCGCAGCAGCTCCACGGCACAGCTCTCCTGTGGTGGGAGAATTACCTGGCCCTGCAGCAGGAGAACCACGGGATTGAGTGGGAGGAGTTCAAAACTGCTTTCAATGCCCACCACATTCCTACTGGCTTGGTTGAGCAGAAGTTGACTGAGTTTCTGGCGCTGACTCAGGGTACCCGCACTGTGCTCCAGTACGCCCAGGCCTTCAATGGTCTGTGCCCATATGCGGGTCATCACGCCGAGTCTGATGTGAAGAAGATGGAGAGGTTCCGACGTGGCCTCAACACCAAGCTCAAGGCCCAGCTGACCACCACCCGAGTTGCCACATATGGCGAACTTGTGAACATCACCATTGCCCAGGAAGATGGTAACATGGTGCATAGGGCTGAGAAGAAGAGGAAGGCTCCCGCTGGACCTTCGAGTGCACAGCCACAGAGGTTCCACCTGGTTCCCCCGGCTGCACCACAGGGGCAGCCAAGGGCACCTCAGGGAGGACGATGGGTTGCTAGGCCACCACAGCAGGGTGCACCCCGTTTCCCTCCACCGCCGCAGCAGCAACAGGCGCCGAGGCAGAACGTGCAGCAGCCGTCCCGTCCTGGAGCTGGCTACCAGTGCTTCAAGTGTGGCAGCAGCAGTCACTTCATCAAGGACTGCCCACAAAACAAGCCACAAACCCAGCATCCTGAAAATCAAGAAAGCAAGGGCAAGCAGCAGCGTGTGCAAGTCAGGCAAGGAAGGCTTAACTACACCATCTTGGCTGACCTACCTGAGGGAGCATCGGATATGACCGGTACCTTTCCTATCCACAATCAATCTGCTGTGATATTGTTTGATTCTGGGGCAACACATAGTTTTATAAGCACAATATTTCATGCAAAATGTGGGTTAAAATCTTACCATACCAAATCAGCATATGTGAAATCAACAGCGGGAGGTAAAATAGCATCCAACCAAGTCACTCGAAAAGTACCAATCAGGCTGGGTAGTAAAGTGTTTCCTACTGATTTAATTCTACTTGGGATGGAAGGGATTGATATTGTTTTGGGGGCAAATTGGATGACTCAACATAAGGTTGTGCTAGATGTTGCTGAACGAGTTGTGGAAATAAACTTGCCTACCCATGGCCCTAGTGCACTATATCTGCCACAACGGAATTGTGCTAATGCTTGTGCTTACACAATGGTAGAAACGCAACTAAAAGACATTCCGGTGGTATGTGAGTATGCCGATGTTTTTCCGGATGACTTACCTGGGATGCCGCCGGATAGGGACATTGAATTTGTGATTGAACTCCAACCTGGCACAACACCTATATCAAAGAGACCCTATAGAATGCCACCCAATGAATTGGCTGAATTAAAAATTCAACTCCAAGAACTGCTAGACAAGGGTTTCATCCGTCCTAGTGTGTCACCTTGGGGTTGTCCAGCTATCTTTGTGAAGAAGAAGGATCATTCCTTGAGGTTGTGTATTGATTACCGGCCCCTCAATGGGGTGACCATCAAGAATAAGTATCCACTTCCCCGCATTGATGTCCTTTTTGACCAACTAGCTGGCGCCAGAGTGTTCTCGAAGATTGATCTTCGCTCTGGCTATCACCAAATAAAGATTCGACCTTGTGACATCCCGAAGACTGCCTTTTCTACCCGCTACGGACTTTACGAATTCTTGGTCATGTCGTTTGGGCTCACAAATTCCCCTGCCTACTTCATGTATCTCATGAATTCAGTATTCATGTCCGAACTTGACAAGTTCGTGGCGGTTTTCATTGATGACATCCTCATATATTCCAAGAATGAGGAAGAGCATGCCGGCACCTTCGCATTGTTCTTCAAAGATTGAGAGACCATCAACTCTACGCCAAGTTCTCAAAATGTGAATTCTGGTGGAAAGTGTGAAATTCTTAGGTCACACGGTTTCCAAGGATGGTATATCCGTGGATCCAACCAAGGTGCAAGAGGTGATGGATTGGCAACGACCTACCTCTGTCCACGAGATTCGGAGTTTTCTGGGTTTAGCCGGTTACTATCACCGCTTCATTCCGGATTTCTCTCGGATTGCTAAACCTATGACCGAACTCTTAAAGAAGGTAGTCAAATACGAGTGGAGTGACAAATGTGAAGAAGCTTTCCACACTTTGAGAAAACATTTGACTTCAGCCCCAGTTTTGGCTCAACCCGACAGCACCAAGCCCTATGATGTCTATTGCGATGCTTCAGGCACCGGACTTGGCTGCGTTCTTATGCAAGAGAACCGAGTCATTGCTTATGCTTCTCGAGCACTCCGGCCTTATGGGCAAAACTATCCTACGCATGATCTTGAGTTAGCAGCGGTTATTCATGCTCTCAAAACATGGAGACACTATCTGATGGGTGTTCCATGCAACGTATACACCGACCACAAGAGCCTCAAATATGTCTTCACTCGGGCACATTTGAATATGAGGCAGCGAAGATGGTTGGAGTTAGCAAAGGATTATGACCTTAGTGTGCATTATCACCCAGGGAAGGCTAATGTGGTTGCGGATGCACTAAGCCGCAAGGCTCGCTGTCACTGCCTTTCCGTGGAGTCCTACGCTGACACCTTGTGCCATAAAATGGCAAAGCTCAACTTGGAGATTGTTCCTCATGGATATTTCAACCATATCTCTGTCGAACCAACCCTGCACGATCAGATTGTTGAAGCTCAATTAAATGATGCAAAGATTAAAATCCTCAAGAGAAAATTGGCAAAGGAGAAGGTAAAGGAAAAATATAAATGTTTCCGGCTAGATGGGCAGGGAGTGATGTGGTTTGGACATCGGATAGTGGTGCCCAAGAACACTGAACTCCGAAGGAAAATTATGGATGAAGCCCATCTCTCCAAATTTTCTATCCATCCCGGTAGCACCAAAATGTATCAAGATCTGAAACAAAACTTTTGGTGGACTAGGATGAAGCGGGAGATTGCCACGTATGTGTCGGAATGTGACATGTGTCAGTGGGTAAAGGCTAGCCACTTGAAGGTAGCAGGCACTCTTCAACCTCTACCTATTCCCTCATGGAAGTGGGAAGATATAAGCATGGACTTCATTGTAGGACTTCCCGGAACCCCTCAGGGGCATGACTCTATTTGGGTAATTGTGGACCGCCTCACCAAGACCGCACATTTTATTCCGGTTAATACCGCTTATGCCGCTAAGAGGTACGCTGAAATCTATTTGGAACGGATCGTTTGTCTACATGGGGTACCCAAGACGATAATTTCAGATCGTGGTACTCAATTTGTGGCACGCTTTTGGGAACAATTGCAACTATCCTTAGGCACAAAACTGATCCGTAGTTCGGCATATCACCCTCAAACCGATGGGCAGATGGAAAGGGTAAATCAAATCCTTGAAGATATGCTTCAAGCTTGTGTTATCCATTATGGGAAGAATTGGGAGAAATGTCTGTCTCGCGCTGAATTCTCTTATAACAACAGCTATCAAGCTAGTCTTAAAAGGCACCCTTTGAAGCCTTGTATGGTAGAAGATGCCGGACACCGTTGTGTTGGTCCCAGGCAGGCAAGAGGTACACATATGGCCCTGACCTTGTTAAGGAAGCGGAAGAAAAGGTTAGGATCATTCGTGTAAACTTGAGGACCGCACAATCGTGGCAAAAGAGTTACTTTGATCGAAGACGGAGGCCACTTCAGTTCGAAGCCGGCAATCATGTGTATCTCAAGGTCTCCCCGACCAAGAGTGTGCAAAGGTTTGGATTGAAAGGAAAACTTGCACCTCGCTACATTGGCCCATATGAAATCACTCAACAATGTGGACCGGTAGCGTACTGTGTGAAGCTTCCCGAGAAGCTCTCCGCAGTACACAATGTATTTCATGTCTCCCAACTCAAGAAGTGTCTTCGTGTCCCGATCGAGGTTGTTGAGCAAGAGGAACTCTCGGTTGAACCGGATCTTCTTATGATGAGCATCCCATCAAGATCCTCGATGAGAAGGAGAGACAAACCCGAAGAAGAGAAGTTAAAATGTATAAAATTCAGTGGAGTCATCACTCCGAGGATGAAGCTACATGGTAAACCGAGGACTATCTTAAAAAGAACTTCCCCGACATCCTTCCAAAGACCAAGGTACCTTTTCCTACCTTGTCCCGAAGCACAATCGAATCTCGGGGCGAGATTCCTTTTAAGGGGGGTAGGCTATGAAATCCCTGAAGTTAGAACCTTAAAAACACACTAAAAACAGGACCAAAGGGGTAGCATTGGTTGTAGCACACTTGATTTGAATTTAATTCGAAATTTGAATTTCAATAAGGCCTTTTTGACACCCAACTGAAATCTCAAGAATTTTTTACTGAACTTGAAAATCTCCAAAAATAAAAGTTGTTTGTCATCACAAATAAGGCCTAGTCACTATTGGGAACTTTTTCAAATTTTGCAGTTAAGCCCCTCAAAAACGCGAAAAACAGTGTTGAACACCTGTTTGAAAATGGCCTGTTTGAGCATGAAAAGTTTGAAATTTCAGGTTGACCCCAAAAATAAAGTTGTGTCCCACAACTCAAACACCAATTTTTATTTTTGCACATTTGAATGTTCAGTTCAAATTTTTGGCGAAAATCAACAGTGAAAGGAGGAGCTCCACGGGGCGCCCGACAGTCGCCCTCGCGCCCTACACCGGCCGCAGACTGGCCGCCACGTGGCCGGCGAGCGGCGGAGGCCTCGCCTGGCCGGCCAAGCTGCGGTGACGTCTTGCTTTGTCCTCGTGCGGGCGTCTGGCTCGCAGTTCCATCACCTCGTGCGCTACAGCGTGCTGGCAGCCTTGCGCCGCGCGGGACGCCATGATGGCGAGCAGAGCTCGGCCACTGGCGCGGCCGCGCGCGCCGCGCTGAGCCGACCGTGGGCGATTCCCTCCCGCTACACACCAGGCCTCTCTACGGAAGATCTCTCAACGCACACGCCATGATCCCCAGCCCCAACCCCTCCGTTCGCGCCGCCTGAGCTCGCAGGCGCACTCGTGGCGACCCCGACGGCTCGAGGACGCGCACGCATGCCGCCAGCCGCCCCAACCAGCTCTAGAGTGCTCATTTGCTTCGCCAAGTGACCTCTGACCCTTGCCTTTGCTCACGCCACAACCATTTCTCCTCCTCCGCGCTCGCGCACCTCGTCTTCAACCTCTGGCCGCGAGAACCAAGCTCGAGCGCCGGAGCAAATTCGCCCCCGTCCCTCCACCATTCCCAAATTCCCCGCACACAGAGCTAGACCACTTCCTTAGCTTCCTTTTCCCCCACTTCTCTCGAGCTCCCCTCACCTCTCCGGCGAGAAATCAGGATTTCCCCCAAAATCCCCATTTCCGGCCGCCGGAGCACCTCCACGTCGAGCTACCCCTTCGAGCCATCCCCAACGCCAACCGAGCATCCCAACATCTTCGCCAAGTCCCACTGGTGCTCACGAGACCCTCCAACATCTTCGCCAAGTCCCACCGACCTCGCCGGAGTTGAAGCCGCGGCGGCCGCACCGCCACTGCTCCGTCGCCGGCGACCTCCGAGCCTCCTCCGGCCTCCCAACCGCCACCATTCGACTCGTGGTGAGCTGCTCGTTCTTTTCCCCCACCTCTCCGACCTCCTCCCACCGTCGTTTGGCCGGTGCAACACCGTCGACGAGCGGAGGGCACATCTTCATCTTCTTCCTTTTCGCAGGGTTCCCAGTGAAAGAAGTCAGGGACGTGGCGTAAAGAGATTCTTAAAGGTTTAGTTCATTTCTCGAAAACTTGTAAAATCCACTAAAAATCGTACAAAAATCAGAAAAATGCACAAAAATACGCCCAGAAGTCGTGAGGTTGTAAACTCCAATCTCATGTTAGCATGTATACACTTTTTGTGAACATTTTTTGAATTAAAATTCAAACTCAGTTTTTAGAATCTTGTGCACCATTTCAAATCCTGAGCTCTTCTGGAGCTGAACTTTGGATATGTGGTTTGTGATGGCTTTAGACGCCTTTTGTCCAAAGGAGACCAAAAAATATGGACTATAGCTTCGGTTATGATTTATTTTGTGATTCTTATTTTAGTTTAGTTCTGCAATTATTAAAAATAATCCATGCAACCAAAAATCACCATCTTTCACCAGAGGTCTAGGAACTTATTAGAACATGTGGTAAAAATGCTAAATCTAATTTGGACCCCGTTGAGGCTCCCAAATAAATAGATGTTAGATTTCGGATAGAAAATTATTAAGGGCTATCCAAGTGTTATTTTTAGTCACCACTTGGTCAGAGCCTTTCTTTCACTCATGAGTAGCTCTGGTAAATAAATCTTTTGTTTTGGAAGTAGTTTCGATTTTATATTTATTAATCTTGTTTTCTGGGACAGCAACTTGTTCCAGTTTTAATAAATTCTATGTAGCTCAGTTTTAGCTAAATTTTGGAGTGAGCCTAACTCTTATACTCCAGTAGCTGTCATAAAGTTTGTGTATAAAAGGGATGCACAGAAACAGAGGAACAAAAATGAGAAGAAGCTAGAGTAAAATTTAGTTTTATAAAAAGAAATAGAGCACTTTGGAAAATTAATTAAATATGGAGCATGTGAAATCCAAATTCCAGAACTGCACACTTGCTTAAAATAATAAATTGAAATGTTGTATATGTGTACACAATCACCATCATAAAGACATAAAAATTCCACACACCTCCTCTAATTTTGTGGAGAAAATAGTTCACTAGTATGTCTAGGTGAATATGGCCTTCAAGGCCTTGTTCTTAGTCACATAGGCAGCCGTATTAAAGTTGTGCATCTCATGTATTAGGCGCTCTCGCTGACGGTACCTACAACCTCGTCTCCGTCAACGAAGAGGAAGTCCCCGAGGGTGGTGCCAACGTCGTCGTGATCGACCCGGAGCCTGACAGTCAGCTAGCTCAAGAAGGCAAGCCCCAGAGCATAACCTAACTTTTGATTTGTGCAACTATGAATTTATTATGTTTGTGCATTTACGTTCTAGGTGTTGTATGAATACCCTAGTTGCATGATTCTAGTACCCATGATTTGAAATACTAGCATGATAGGATCGGTAGAGCAATGCCTTGAGGACCGTTACAAGTCGAGTGATTTCCTATCACTCGCGAGATATAGGAGTTGCTTGTCTTACTTATGTTGGAATCATAAGGATGGACGGGCGGGATGGTATGTGGAGATCTCCCGTCCGTGTATGATAATTGGATTAAGGTCGAAACGTGTGGTTCTGTGTGTCAAGTTTTTGAACGTACCACACACATGCCGACCTATGGGAACCGGTATGCCCGGTACCAGATTGAAGCAGCTAGGACCGATAGCCATCTCTCCTTGGAAATATTTTGTTTTCCTTGCCGTACACATGTGGATATATGCGTGATGCTGTGAGTGAAGCGGTAAACCTTTATCCTAAGGGAATGGACCCGGCGCCGAATTGTGGATTGATGGGAAAGGTTGGGAAGTGCTTGTACCTTTTATAGCAAGCATTATCCGTGTGTGTTGGGTTTCCCCTGGCCAGGTAGCAAAATTTGGTTCGAACTGTCCACTTCTCACGGTTAATGAGACTGCTTGACCGCTGTGCTGCATTGAGTAACAAGTGGAACTATGAGGATGATGAACTTGTTGTATGTACTAAATTGTATTGCACCACTTGTATGCTTAGAGAGGATGCTAATCTAGAATGGTTAACACTACTAGAATTTGATGCTAAAATCATGAAAATAAGGATCCACTCTTAGTAGCTTTTGGCAAACAAACCCACTAGCCAAAAGCCTCTCATGTCTAGATGTCGGTGATGTAGCTTTCACTCGACGGGTAAGCCTTGTTGAGTATTAGTATATTCAGCCTTGCTTGTGGCTATTAATTTCAAGTACTGTTATGGATGTGGCAGTCGATTCCATCACTTGGCCTACCCAGGTTCGTCCTGACTGGCATGTCAAGTGGGTTCCGTCCTCTTCTGAGGATCGGGAGGAGTAGCACCATGGCCGGCTTCATCGTGGTGTTGCTATGTATCGTCGCTAGTTTTAATATTCCGTTGCAATGAACTCTCGTACTCTGGTTTGAAATTCGAACTTAGTTTGTAATAACTTTATGATACTATTTATGTATGATGAATTTGTGGAATGTTGTAATTTCTAGGACTCACCTTCGTGTGGGCCCGCATGTTGTTTCGATCGTGAAAGTACGTGGTTAATCGGGCATAATCCGACGGCGCTCCAGCTTATTCCGGATTAAGTGCCTGACTGCTTGACTAGTGGTCCATGGGTACTTAACTTGGAATAATTTCAGAGTGGTCCGCCACAGAACAGCTCCATAGGCTTGCTTTATTGGTGATGGAGATGGAGGTGATGTGGATGGAAGGGGGTAGAGCCCCTTGCGGGAAGGTCCTCTAAGAAGAGTTTTCTTCGTGGCCTGGTCCTTGATAAGAAAGAAATTGGGGTGAAATTCAAGAAGGCAGAGTTATCAGTAGCTTAGCGATGGACAGATGCAAGACTTTTACTAGATTTTGGAACATAAAGAATATTGTTTAGATGCAAAGCTCGGCTCCAGCCTCCCGTCTAGATTTTAACAACCGAATGAACCACATGACTAATTTCATACATGCACCACTAGCCATGTGAA
>JACEFO010000583.1:0-70647 GCA_015342445.1 Digitaria exilis
CGCTCCGTTTTGGATGCAGAAGGTACCGAAACGCACCAAATCCCTCCCTAGCATCGTTTTGGGTCCAATGGAGGCTATAGGGTATGTTCGTGCGAAAAAATTCAACAGAAGTTCGGGGCGCGAAATAGTGCATTCGGGTCCCGAAACGCCCGTTTTGCTTCGATTTTCGTGCAGTAGGTAACCGAATGCTCCAAAACACTCCCAAACATCATTTAGGGCCTAACGGAGTAGATTGGAAGTGTCCATAGCGAAAAACCCATTTTGAAGTTCGTTGCTACGAGGCAGTGCATCCGGGCACCGAAACGGGCCCGTTTCGCTCCGTTTTGGATGCAGAAGGTACCGAAACGCACCAAATCCCTCCCTAGCATCGTTTTGGGTCCAATGGAGGCTATAGGGTATGTTCGTGCGAAAAAATTCAACAGAAGTTCGGGGCACGAAATAGTGCATTCGGGTGCCGAAACTCCCGTTTTGCTTCGATTTTCGTGCAGTAGGTAACCGAATGCTCCAAAACACTCCCAAACATCATTTAGGGCCTAACGGAGTAGATTGGAAGTGTCCGTAGCGAAAAACCCATTTTGAAGTTCGTTGCTACGAGGCAGTGCATCCGGGCACCGAAACGGGCCCGTTTCGCTCCGTTTTGCATGCAGAAGGTACCGAAACGCGCCAAATCCCTCCCTAACATCGTTTTGGGTCCAATGGAGGCTATTGGGTATGTTCGTGCGAAAAAATCAACAGAAGTTCGGGGCGCGAAACAGTGCATTCGGGTGCCGAAACGCCCGTTTTGCTTCGATTTTCGTGCAGTAGGTAACCGAATGCTCCAAAACACTCCCAAACATCATTTAGGACCTAACGGAGTAGATTGGAAGTGTCCGTAGCGAAAAACCCATTTTGAAGTTCGTTGTTACGAGGCAGTGCATCCGGGCACCGTAACGGGCCCGTTTCGCTCCGTTTTGCATGCAGAAGGTACCGAAACGCGCCAAATCACTCCCTAACATCGTTTTGGGTCCAATGGAGGCTATTGGGTATGTTCGTGCGAAAAAATTCAACAGAAGTTCGGGGCGCGAAACAGTGCATTCGGGTCCGAAACACCCGTTTTGCTTTGATTTTCGTGCAGTAGGTAACCGAATGCTCCAAAACACTCCCAAACATCATTTAGGGCCTAACGGAGTAGATTGGAAGTGTCCGTAGCGAAAACCCATTTTGAAGTTCGTTGTTACGAGGCAGTGCATCCGGGCACCGTAACGGGCCCGTTTCGCTCCGTTTTGCATGCAGAAGGTACCGAAACGCGCCAAATCACTCCCTAACATCGTTTTGGGTCCAATGGAGGCTATTGGGTATGTTCGTGCGAAAAAATTCAACAGAAGTTCGGGGCGCGAAACAGTGCATTCGGGCCCGAAACACCCGTTTTGCTTCGATTTTCGTGCAGTAGGTAACCGAATGCTCCAAAACACTCCCAAACATCATTTAGGGCCTAACGGAGTAGATTGGAAGTGTCCGTAGCGAAAAACCCATTTTGAAGTTCGTTGTTACGAGGCAGTGCATCCGGGCACCGTAACGGGCCCGTTTCGCTCCGTTTTGCATGCAGAAGGTACCGAAACGCGCCAAATCACTCCCTAACATCGTTTTGGGTCCAATGGAGGCTATTGGGTATGTTCGTGCGAAAAAATTCAACAGAAGTTCGGGGCGCGAAATAGTGCATTCGGGTGCCGAAACACCCGTTTTGCTTCGATTTTCGTGCAGTAGGTAACCGAATGCTCCAAAACACTCCCAAACATCATTTAGGCCTAACGGAGTAGATTGGAAGTGTCCGTAGCGAAAAACCCATTTTGAAGTTCGTTGTTACGAGGCAGTGCATCCGGGCACCGTAACGGGCCCGTTTCGCTCCGTTTGCATGCAGAAGGTACCGAAACGCGCCAAATCCTCCCTAACATCGTTTTGGGTCCAACGGAGGCTATTGGGTATGTTCGTGGAAAAAATCACAGAAGTTCGGGGCGCGAAACAGTGCATTCGGGTGCCGAAACGCCCGTTTTGCTTCGATTTTCGTGCAGTAGGTAACCGAATGCTCCAAAACACTCCCAAACATCATTTAGGGCCTAACGGAGTAGATTGGAAGTGTCCGTAGCGAAAACCCCATTTTGAAGTTCGTTGCTACGAGGCAGTGCATCCGGGCACCGAAACGGGCCCGTTTCGCTCCGTTTTGGATGCAGAAGGTACCGAAACGCGCCAAATCCCTCCTAACATCGTTTTTGGGTCCAATGGAGGCTATTGGGTATGTTCGTGCGAAAAAATTCAACAGAAGTTCGGGGCGCGAAATAGTGCATTCGGGTGCCGAAACACTCCGTTTTGCTTCGATTTTCGTGCAGTAGGTAACCGAATGCTCAAAACACTCCCAACATATTTAGGGCCTAACGGAGTAGATTGGAAGTGTCCGTAGCGAAAACCCATTTTGAAGTTCGTTGCTACGAGGCAGTGCATCCGGGCACCGAAACGGGCCCGTTTCGCTCCGTTTTGGATGCAGAAGGTACCGAAACACACCAAATCCCTCCCTAGCATCGTTTTGGGTCCAATGGAGGCTATAGGGTATGTTCGTGCGAAAAAATTCAACAGAAGTTCGGGGCGCGAAACAGTGCATTCGGGTCCCGAAACGCCCGTTTTGCTTCGATTTTCGTGCAGTAGGTAACCGAATGCTCCAAAACACTCCCAAACATCATTTAGGGCCTAACGGAGTAGATTGGAAGTGTCCGTAGCGAAAAACCCATTTTGAAGTTCGTTGCTACGAGGCAGTGCATCCGGGCACCGAAACGGGCCCGTTTCGCTCCGTTTTGGATGCAGAAGGTACCGAAACGCACCAAATCCCTCCCTAGCATCGTTTTGGGTCCAATGGAGGCTATAGGGTATGTTCGTGCGAAAAAATTCAACAGAAGTTCGGGGCGCGAAACAGTGCATTCGGGTGCCGAAACTCCCGTTTTGCTTCGATTTTCGTGCAGTAGGTAACCGAATGCTCCAAAACACTCCCAAACATCATTTAGGGCCTAACGGAGTAGATTGGAAGTGTCCGTAGCGAAAAACCCATTTTGAAGTTCGTTGCTACGAGGCAGTGCATCCGGGCACCGAAACGGGCCCGTTTCGCTCCGTTTTGCATGCAGAAGGTATCGAAACGCGCCAAATCCCTCCCTAACATCGTTTTGGGTCCAATGGAGGCTATTGGGTATGTTCGTGCGAAAAAATTCAACAGAAGTTCGGGGCGCGAAACAGTGCATTCGGGTGCCGAAACGCCCGTTTTGCTTCGATTTTCGTGCAGTAGGTAACCGAATGCTCCAAAACACTCCCAAACATCATTTAGGGCCTAACGGAGTAGATTCGAAGTGTCCGTAGCGAAAAACCCATTTTGAAGTTCGTTGTTACGAGGCAGTGCATCCGGGCACCGTAACGGGCCCGTTTCGCTCCGTTTTGCATGCAGAAGGTACCGAAACGCGCCAAATCACTCCCTAATATCGTTTTGGGTCCAATGGAGGCTATTGGGTATGTTCGTGCGAAAAAATTCAACAGAAGTTCGGGGCGCGAAATAGTGCATTCGGCATCGAAACACCCGTTTTGCTTTGATTTTCGTGCAGTAGGTAACCGAATGCTCCAAAACACTCCCAAACATCATTTAGGGCCTAACGGAGTAGATTGGAAGTGTCCGTAGCGAAAAACCCATTTTGAAGTTCGTTGTTACGAGGCAGTGCATCCGGGCACCGTAACGGGCCCGTTTCGCTCCGTTTTGCATGCAGAAGGTACCGAAACGCGCCAAATCACTCCCTAACATCGTTTTGGGTCCAATGGAGGCTATTGGGTATGTTCGTGCGAAAAAATTCAACAGAAGTTCGGGGCGCGAAACAGTGCATTCGGGTGCCGAAACACCCGTTTTGCTTCGATTTTCGTGCAGTAGGTAACCGAATGCTCCAAAACACTCCCAAACATCATTTAGGGCCTAACGGAGTAGATTGGAAGTGTCCGTAGCGAAAAACCCATTTTGAAGTTCGTTGCTACGAGGCAGTGCATCCGGGCACCGAAACGGGCCCGTTTCGCTCCGTTTTGCATGCAGAAGGTACCGAAACGCGCCAAATCCCTCCCTAATATCGTTTTGGGTCCAATGGAGGCTATTGGGTATGTTCGTGCGAAAAAATTCAACAGAAGTTCGGGACGCGAAATAGTGCATTCGGCATCGAAACACCCGTTTTGCTTTGATTTTCGTGCAGTAGGTAACCGAATGCTGCAAAACACTCCCAAACATCATTTACGGCCTAACGGAGTAGATTGGAAGTGTCCGTAGCGAAAAGCCCATTTTGAAGTTCGTTGTTACGAGGCAGTGCATCCGGGCACCGTAACGGGCCCGTTTCGCTCCGTTTTGCATGCAGAACGTATCGAAACGCGCCAAATCCCTCCCTAACATCGTTTTGGGTCCAATGGAGGCTATTGGGTTCGTGCAAAAAATTCAAAGTTCGGGGCGCGAAACAGTGCATTCGGGTGCCGAAACGCCCGTTTTGCTTTGATTTTCGTGCAGTAGGTAACCGAATGCTGCAAAACACTCCCAAACATCATTTAGGGCCTAACGGAGTAGATTGGAAGTGTCCGTAGCGAAAAACCCATTTTGAAGTTCGTTGTTACGAGGCAGTGCATCCGGGCACCGTAACGGGCCCGTTTCGCTCCGTTTTGCATGCAGAAGGTACCGAAACGCGCCAAATCACTCCCTAACATCGTTTTGGGTCCAATGGAGGCTATTGGGTATGTTCGTGCGAAAAAATTCAACAGAAGTTCGGGGCGCGAAACAGTGCATTCGGGTCCCGAAACACCCGTTTTGCTTCGATTTTCGTGCAGTAGGTAACCGAATGCTCCAAAACACTCCCAAACATCATTTAGGGCCTAACGGAGTAGATTGGAAGTGTCCGTAGCGAAAAACCCATTTTGAAGTTCGTTGCTACGAGGCAGTGCATCCGGGCACCGAAACGGGCCCGTTTCGCTCCGTTTTGGATGCAGAAGGTACCGAAACGCACCAAATCCCTCCCTAGCATCGTTTTGGGTCCAATGGAGGCTATAGGGTATGTTCGTGCGAAAAAATTCAACAGAAGTTCGGGGCGCGAAACAGTGCATTCGGGTCCCGAAACGCCCGTTTTGCTTCGATTTTCGTGCAGTAGGTAACCGAATGCTCCAAAACACTCCCAAACATCATTTAGGGCCTAACGGAGTAGATTGGAAGTGTCCGTAGCGAAAAACCCATTTTGAAGTTCGTTGCTACGAGGCAGTGCATCCGGGCACCGAAACGGGCCCGTTTCGCTCCGTTTTGGATGCAGAAGGTACCGAAACGCACCAAATCCCTCCCTAGCATCGTTTTGGGTCCAATGGAGGCTATAGGGTATGTTCGTGCGAAAAAATTCAACAGAAGTTCGGGGCGCGAAACAGTGCATTCGGGTGCCGAAACTCCCGTTTTGCTTCGATTTTCGTGCAGTAGGTAACCGAATGCTCCAAAACACTCCCAAACATCATTTAGGGCCTAACGGAGTAGATTGGAAGTGTCCGTAGCGAAAAACCCATTTTGAAGTTCGTTGCTACGAGGCAGTGCATCCGGGCACCGAAACGGGCCCGTTTCGCTCCGTTTTGCATGCAGAAGGTACCGAAACGCGCCAAATCCCTCCCTAACATCGTTTTGGGTCCAATGGAGGCTATTGGGTATGTTCGTGCGAAAAAATTCAACAGAAGTTCGGGGCGCGAAACAGTGCATTCGGGTGCCGAAACGCCCGTTTTGCTTCGATTTTCGTGCAGTAGGTAACCGAATGCTCCAAAACACTCCCAAACATCATTTAGGGCCTAACGGAGTAGATTGGAAGTGTCCGTAGCGAAAAACCCATTTTGAAGTTCGTTGTTACGAGGCAGTGCATCCGGGCACCGTAACGGGCCCGTTTCGCTCCGTTTTGCATGCAGAAGGTACCGAAACGCGCCAAATCACTCCCTAACATCGTTTTGGGTCCAATGGAGGCTATTGGGTATGTTCGTGCGAAAAAATTCAACAGAAGTTCGGGGCGCGAAACAGTGCATTCGGCACCGAAACACCCGTTTTGCTTTGATTTTCGTGCAGTAGGTAACCGAATGCTCCAAAACACTCCCAAACATCATTTAGGGCCTAACGGAGTAGATTGGAAGTGTCCGTAGCGAAAAACCCATTTTGAAGTTCGTTGCTACGAGGCAGTGCATCCGGGCACCGAAACGGGCCCGTTTCGCTCCGTTTTGGATGCAGAAGGTACCGAAACGCACCAAATCCCTCCCTAGCATCGTTTTGGGTCCAATGGAGGCTATAGGGTATGTTCGTGCGAAAAAATTCAACAGAAGTTCGGGGCGCGAAACAGTGCATTCGGGTGCCGAAACGCCCGTTTTGCTTCGATTTTCGTGCAGTAGGTAACCGAATGCTCCAAAACACTCCCAAACATCATTTAGGGCCTAACGGAGTAGATTGGAAGTGTCCGTAGCGAAAAACCCATTTTGAAGTTCGTTGCTACGAGGCAGTGCATCCGGGCACCGAAACGGGCCCGTTTCGCTCCGTTTTGGATGCAGAAGGTACCGAAACGCACCAAATCCCTCCCTAGCATCGTTTTGGGTCCAATGGAGGCTATAGGGTATGTTCGTGCGAAAAAATTCAACAGAAGTTCGGGGCGCGAAACAGTGCATTCGGGTGCCGAAACTCCCGTTTTGCTTCGATTTTCGTGCAGTAGGTAACCGAATGCTCCAAAACACTCCCAAACATCATTTAGGGCCTAACGGAGTAGATTGGAAGTGTCCGTAGCGAAAAACCCATTTTGAAGTTCGTTGCTACGAGGCAGTGCATCCGGGCACCGAAACGGGCCCGTTTCGCTCCGTTTTGGATGCAGAAGGTACCGAAACGCACCAAATCCCTCCCTAGCATCGTTTTGGGTCCAATGGAGGCTATAGGGTATGTTCGTGCGAAAAAATTCAACAGAAGTTCGGGGCGCGAAACAGTGCATTCGGGTCCCGAAACGCCCGTTTTGCTTCGATTTCCGTGCAGTAGGTAACCGAATGCTCCAAAACACTCCCAAACATCATTTAGGGCCTAACGGAGTAGATTGGAAGTGTCCGTAGCGAAAAACCCATTTTGAAGTTCGTTGCTACGAGGCAGTGCATCCGGGCACCGAAACGGGCCCGTTTCGCTCCGTTTTGGATGCAGAAGGTACCGAAACGCACCAAATCCCTCCCTAGCATCGTTTTGGGTCCAATGGAGGCTATAGGGTATGTTCGTGCGAAAAAATTCAACAGAAGTTCGGGGCGCGAAATAGTGCATTCGGGTGCCGAAACTCCCGTTTTGCTTCGATTTTCGTGCAGTAGGTAACCGAATGCTCCAAAACACTCCCAAACATCATTTAGGGCCTAACGGAGTAGATTGGAAGTGTCCGTAGCGAAAAACCCATTTTGAAGTTTGTTGCTACGAGGCAGTGCATCCGGGCACCGAAACGGGCCCGTTTCGCTCCGTTTTGCATGCAGAAGGTATCGAAACGCGCCAAATCCCTCCCTAACATCGTTTTGGGTCCAATGGAGGCTATTGGGTATGTTCGTGCGAAAAAATCAACGGAAGTTTGGGGCGCGAAACAGTGCATTCGGGTGCCGAAACGCCCGTTTTGCTTCGATTTTCGTGCAGTAGGTAACCAAATGCTCCAAAACACTCCCAAACATCATTTAGGACCTAACGGAGTAGATTCGAAGTGTCCGTAGCGAAAAACCCATTTTGAAGTTCGTTGTTACGAGGCAGTGCATCCGGGCACCGTAACGGGCCCGTTTCGCTCCGTTTTGCATGCAGAAGGTACCGAAACGCGCCAAATCACTCCCTAATATCGTTTTGGGTCCAATGGAGGCTATTGGGTATGTTCGTGCGAAAAAATTCAACAGAAGTTCGGGACGCGAAATAGTGCATTCGGCATCGAAACACCCGTTTTGCTTTGATTTTCGTGCAGTAGGTAACCAAATGCTGCAAAACACTCCCAAACATCATTTACGGCCTAACGGAGTAGATTGGAAGTGTCCGTAGCGAAAAGCCCATTTTGAAGTTCGTTGTTACGAGGCAGTGCATCCGGGCACCGTAACGGGCCCGTTTCGCTCCGTTTTGCATGCAGAAGGTACCGAAACGCGCTAAATCACTCCCTAACATCGTTTTGGGTCCAATGGAGGCTATTGGGTATGTTCGTGCGAAAAAATTCAACAGAAGTTCGGGGCGCGAAATAGTGCATTCGGCACCGAAGCACCCGTTTTGCTTTGATTTTCGTGCAGTAGGTAACCGAATGCTGCAAAACACTCCCAAACATCATTTAGGGCCTAACGGAGTAGATTCGAAGTGTCCGTAGCGAAAAACCCATTTTGAAGTTCGTTCTTACGAGGCAGTGCATCCGGGCACCGTAACGGGCCCGTTTCGCTCCATTTTGCATGCAGAAGGTACCGAAACGCGCCAAATCACTCCCTAATATCGTTTTGGGTCCAATGGAGGCTATTGGGTATGTTCGTGCGAAAAAATTCAACAGAAGTTCGGGACGCGAAATAGTGCATTCGGCATCGAAACACCCGATTTGCTTTGATTTTCGTGCAGTAGGTAACCGAATGCTGCAAAACACTCCCAAACATCATTTACGGCCTAACGGAGTAGATTGGAAGTGTCCGTAGCGAAAAGCCCATTTTGAAGCTCGTTGTTACGAGGCAGTGCATCCGGGCACCGTAACGGGCCCGTTTCGCTCCGTTTTGCATGCAGAACGTATCGAAACGCGCCAAATCCCTCCCTAACATCGTTTTGGGTCCAACGGAGGCAATTGGGTATGTTAGTTCGGGGCGCGAAACAGTGCATTCGGGTGCCGAAACGCCCGTTTTGCTTTGATTTTCGTGCAGTAGGTAACCGAATGCTGCAAAACACTCCCAAACATCATTTAGGGCCTAACGGAGTAGATTGCAAGTGTCCGTAGCGAAAAACCCATTTTGGAGTTCGTTGTTACGAGGCAGTGCATCCGCGCACCGTAACGGGCCCGTTTCGCTCCGTTTTGCATGCAGAAGGTACCGAAACGCGCCAAATCACTCCCTAACATCGTTTTGGGTCCAATGGAGGCTATTGGGTATGTTCGTGCGAAAAAATTCAACAGAAGTTCGGGGCGCGAAACAGTGCATTCGGCACCGAAACACCCGTTTTGCTTTGATTTTCGTGCAGTAGGTAACCGAATGCTGCAAAACACTCCCAAACATCATTTAGGGCCTAACGGAGTAGATTGGCAGTGTCCGTAGCGAAAAACCCATTTTGAAGTTCGTTGCTACGAGGCAGTGCATCCGGACACCGAAACGGGCCCGTTTCGCTCCGTTTTGGATGCAGAAGGTACCGAAACACACCAAATCCCTCCCTAGCATCGTTTTGGGTCCAATGGAGGCTATAGGGTATGTTCGTGCGAAAAAATTCAACAGAAGTTCGGGGCACGAAATAGTGCATTCGGGTCCCGAAACGCCCGTTTTGCTTCGATTTCCGTGCAGTAGGTAACCGAATGCTCCAAAACACTCCCAAACATCATTTAGGGCCTAACGGAGTAGATTGGAAGTGTCCGTAGCGAAAAACCCATTTTGAAGTTCGTTGCTACGAGGCAGTGCATCCGGGCACCGAAACGGGCCCGTTTCGCTCCGTTTTGGATGCAGAAGGTACCGAAACGCACCAAATCCCTCCCTAGCATCGTTTTGGGTCCAATGGAGGCTATAGGGTATGTTCGTGCGAAAAAATTCAACAGAAGTTCGGGGCACGAAATAGTGCATTCGGGTGCCGAAACTCCCGTTTTGCTTCGATTTTCGTGCAGTAGGTAACCGAATGCTCCAAAACACTCCCAAACATCATTTAGGGCCTAACGGAGTAGATTGGAAGTGTCCGTAGCGAAAAACCCATTTTGAAGTTTGTTGCTACGAGGCAGTGCATCCGGGCACCGAAACGGGCCCGTTTCGCTCCGTTTTGCATGCAGAAGGTATCGAAACGCGCCAAATCCCTCCCTAACATCGTTTTGGGTCCAATGGAGGCTATTGGGTATGTTCGTGCGAAAAAATCAACGGAAGTTTGGGGCGCGAAACAGTGCATTCGGGTGCCGAAACGCCCGTTTTGCTTCGATTTTCGTGCAGTAGGTAACCAAATGCTCCAAAACACTCCCAAACATCATTTAGGACCTAACGGAGTAGATTGGAAGTGTCCGTAGCGAAAAACCCATTTTAAAGTTCGTTGCTGCTGTGACATCTCTGATGTCAAAAGAGTTAAAAAGTGCAATTAAAACCAATGCAACAGGAAATTATGGGTGAAATTCAAAAATTCATCAAAAATTCAAATTTTAAAACTCCAAAAACAAGGATTGTTTGGCACTAACTGAAAACTCGAGATTTTTGTACTAAACTTGAAAATCTCCAAAAATAAAAGTTGTTTGTCATCACAAATAAACCCTAGTCACTGTTTGGAACTTTTGAAAATTTTGCAGTTTAGTCCCTCAAAAACTCAAATTACCATTCTGGGCACCTTTTTGTTTTTGGGTTGTTTGAGCTTGAAAAACTTGGAATTTCAAGTTCATCCCAAAAAGAAAGTTGTGTCCCATCTTCCAAACTCCAACTCTTATTTTTATACTTTTTCAAGTTCAGTTCAAATTTTTGGAGAAAATTTGAATTTAAAACCGTAGCTCCACGGGCAGGCTACAGTGCCCCTGGCGCGCGCTGCGCCGGCCGGAGCTCGGCCGCCACGTGGCCGGCGAGCGGCGCAGGCGGCGCTGAGCTGGCCAAGCCACGGCGGACGCTGGCGCTTGTCGCCTAGCTCTTGTTCGGCCACTCCCGAGCCATCACTTCGCCGCCGTCGCCTCGCCTTGCCTCGCGCCGCGGAGCGCCATCATGCGGTCGCGCGCCGCCGTGGTCGCGCGCGCGCTCGCGTCGCGCTGAGCGCTCTGCAGGCCGCGATTCCCCTCCGCTACGCTCCAACACGCCCTGTAGACGATCCCATAGCAGCACGCAACGATCTCCCTCGCCGACCGAGCCTCTCGCGCTCATACCGAGCTCCCAGAGCATCAATGGCGCGTCGCGTCGGCCTTAACTCCGCTCGCACGCTCCCGAGGCCGCACTGTGCCACTCTCGCGTGCCCAAGCCTCCCACCGAGCCCCTCTCACACTCCACTCACTCGCTCACTGCTTCAGTTCAGCTCCTCGCGCGTTCCCCCATCTTCTTCCTCCTCGCGCCGCGCGAACCGAGCCGAGCTTCTCCGAGAAATTCGTCCTCCACACTCCACCATTCCCAAATTCGTCCCGCACGAAGCTAGCTCTCTACTCCAGCTCCATTTCCCCCCACTTTCCCCAAGCTATTGTCCCTTCTCCGGCGAGAATTTGCGATTTCCCCCAAATCGCGATTTCCGGCCGTCGGAGCACCCCCACGTCGAGACCCTACTCCGAGCCGTCCCCAAGGTTCGCCGAGCACGCCATTAGCTTCCTCGAGCTCCACTGATGCTCTAGGACCCCTCGAACCTCCGCGAACGTCCCCGAGCTCACCGGCGTAGAAGCCGCGGCGGCCGCGCCGCCACCACCTCGTCGCCGGCGCAACTCCGGCGAGGTCCCAGGGACCGAAGTTCATCTTCTTCGTTTGTCTAGGGCCTTGTTCGCGAAGTTTTGAAAGTTCTAGGGTTCCCTGTGAAAATAGATTCTTAACCCTAGATTTGATTTTCCCGAATCTTGTAAAATCCATTAAAAATCGTACAAAAATCAGAAAAATGCACAAAAATACTCCCTCGATTCGTGAGAGTCTAAACTACAATCTCTGTTAGACATGTTTATACTTTTGGTGAACTGTTTTTGAATTAAAATTCAAACTATGAAAATTTAAAGTTGTGCACCATTTCAAATCCAGAGCTCCGCTAGGGTTGAGCTTTGGATATGTTGTTTGTAGTGACTTTGGACAGCTTGTGTCCAAAGGGGACCTAAAAATATGAACTGTAGCTCCAGTTATGAATTAAAATGTGTTTTCTGTCTTTTTGCAGTGCATAAATCATTAAAAATAATCTGTGCAGTGAAAAATTACCATTTTGCTCCAGAGGACTAAAAACTTGTTAGCACACATGTTAAAAATGAAAAACTTAATTTTTGCTCTGTTTAGGATGGCAAATAATTAAATATGTGTTTTTGGATAGAAAATTATTGAGGACTACCCAAGGGTTATTTTGAGCCACCACTTGGCCAGAGCCCTCCTCATGCTTATGATTAGCTTTGGTAGGAAAATCTTCTGAAATGGATGAATTTTCAATTTTATATGAATTTAATTCAAATCTGCAGATAGCTGTTTCTTATATTTTTAATAAATTATGTGTAGCTCAGAATTAGCTAAATTTTGGAGTGAGCTTAGCTCGTATACTCCAGAAGCTGCCATAAAGTTTATAGCTAAAAATGATGAACAGAAATGGAGAAACAAAAATGAGAAGGAATCTAGATGGAAATTGATTTATATAAAAGAATAAACCTTTTTGGTTAATTAGTTAGAATAAAATGGATGGAATCTGAAATTGCAGAACAGCACCCTAAATAATGAAGTAGTAAATAGAATTCTCTTATATATGTACACAATCACCATCGAAGTCAAATAAAACTTTTCCCCCATCTCCACCCTACTTTTGTGAAGAAAATGGAAGTTCTTAAACATGTCTAGGTGAATATGGCCTTCAAGGCCTTAATCATAGAATCTATAGGCAGCCGCCTTAAACTATGCATCTCATGTAGAAGGCGCCATCCCGGACGGCAACTACCACCTCATCCCCGCAGACGAGGAAGGAGTCTCGGAGCACGGTGCCGGTGAAGAAGTGACCAACCCGGAGGCTAACCCCCAGTCCGAGCAAGAAGGCAAGCCCCGGAGCATAACCTAACTTTACCAAATTATGCACTTTGAATTCTCTATGTTCGTGCATTTACGTTTCAAGGAGTTGATTGAATACCGTAGCTGCAAATTTCCTAGTACCTATGACTTGCAACACTAATATGAAAGGATCGGTAGAGCATTGCTTTAGGTCCGTTACAAGTCGAGTGATTTCCTGTCACTCGCGAGACATAGGAATTGCTTGTCTTTACTTATGTTGGAATCATAAGGATTGACGGGCGGGATGATAGATGTAGATCTCCCGTCCGTGTATGATAATTGATTTAAGGTCGGAATGTGTGGATGAGTGTGTCCAGTTTTTGAACGTACCACATGCATGCCGGTATATGGGAGCCGGTAAGCCCGGTACCAGATTGAAGCAGCTAGGGCCGATAGCCATCTCTCCTTGGAAACTTGTTTTCCCGTGCCGTACACTTGTGGATATATGCGTGAGACTGTGAGTGAAGCAGTAAACCTTTATCCTAAGGAAATGGACCCGGTTCCGAATTGTGGATCGATGGGAAAGGTTGGGAAATGCTTGTACCTTTTATAGCAAGCAGAGTATCCGTGTGTGTTGGGTTTCCCCTGGCCAGGTAGCAGAAATTCGGTTCGAACTGTCCGCTTCTCGCGGTTAATGAGACTGCTTGACCGCCATGCTACATTGAGTAACAAGTGAAATTTTGAGATTGATAAACTTGTTCTATGAATTAATTTGTATTGCTCCACTTGTATGCTTAGAAAGGATGCTAATCTAGAATGGTTAAATTACTAGAATGTGATGCTAAAACTTGAAAGCAAGGACTTACTTTAGTCGCTTTTTGGCAACCAAACCCACCAGCCAAAAGCCTCTCATTGTCTAGATGTCGGTGATGTAGTTTTCACCGACGGGTAAGCCTTGCTGAGTATTAGTATACTCAGCCTTGCTTGTGGCATTTTTTTTTCAGGTATACCTTTGGATGTGGATGCCTTGACTTGGCCTGTCCAGGTTCCTCCTGGCTGGCAAATCGAATGGGTTCCGTCCTCTGCCGAGGATCGGGAGGAGTAGCTTCATGGTAGGCTTCAGCACAGAGTTATTTGTATCGTCGTTAGATTATTTTCTTCCGCTGCAATGAACCTCTAAATTCAGCTGCTATGAACTTTTTATTTCCACTGCAAGACTTTGTACTCTGATTTGAATTTGAATTCGGTTTGTAATAATTTGTGATACCTATGTGTGTAAGTTAATTTGTGGAATGTTGTAATCTCTGGAACTCACCTTCGTGTGGGCGTGCTGTAGTTTCGATCGAGAAAAGTACGTGGTTAATCGGGTTTAATCCGACGGCGCTCCAGCTTATTCCGGATTAAGTGCCTGACTACTCAATTAGTGGTCCCGAGGTACTTAACTTGGAATAATTTCTGAGTGGTCCGCCACAGCTGGCATCAGAGCCAAAACAGCGCACCGGAGAGAGCAACAGACCTTTAATAAACAATTTTTGAATAAAATTTGCCAACTCGTGCTTCCGACGCGTTTTGCAAAGGAAGGCTATTATAGGACCGCTAAGGATGTTACCTAGAGCGTGAAGCCTATGTGGGATAAGGGATCACGATATGATAGGTGGCAAATAGTATAATATACTGACTTCCAGCACATTTCATTCTGTCATTTACTTTACGCAATGGTGGGCGCAAGGTACGGCGATTGCTGTAACGTACCACGGCACTATATGAAAATATAGTGGCGGCACATAGTCAATACGCTGTGATGGCATATGAAAATAGAATAGGATGGTGGGCGCAAGGTACGGCGATTGCTGTAGCGTACCACGGCATCATATGCAAATATGATGGCGGCACAAAGTCAATACGCTATCTCAATAGCGTATGAAACTATCAATATGTTGCTTTGGTGACATATGAACATTGCCCGTTCAATGTCAAACGTTCGGGTGCCACCTCTATAGTGGGTGGTAATGAATGGAGACGCTTTCGTGAGTGCTGGCACGAAAGGTTGATTATACATGCTCTGGAATGAAATTTTCTGCAGGTACACTAACCGCGATTCCGTATGTTGAAACGGTTAGAGAAATTCGACTAGTTAATATAGGGAGAGACGGATATTGCCTAGCCACCGGCACTAACTTCGTAAGCCAAAAGTTATTGGCATGTGTGTTGGTGAGGAAGAATAGGCCGCTCGTGCATTACATTTCACTGAATTAATATCGAACTTTAACACATGACCAAATCGAACCGCCGTCAAAGAAATTGAAATCACAACCCGAAAATCCTGCTGAGAACAATCTGTTTGCACCTTTAATTCGAAACTGAAAACATGGTCAAATGAAAAAGTGTTCAACATGAAAGTTGTCATAAATATTATAAAGTATCTGCGGAAGAAATTTCAACGAAAATGGTTTAGTAAAACTGGAGTTATGCTAAAAATGGTAACCCCCTGTCTGCTGGAAATTTCTGGGGACAGTGAGATAAAAATCGAATTTGTACACCATCTTAACGACAGTTTCTGCTCAAACCTTCAACATGAAACTTGTTAGGAATTACTTAAACAATGTTCTGGACAAATTTGGGAATTTTTGAGTTTGTAGATTTCGAGTTTTGTAATTTTTACTACCCTACACAGAATCTGTTTTTATTCTTTGGCGCTAACCGGTTCTCACCCTTGCCCCATTTTTTCTTCCTTTGGTTCAGATGGACGCCCTCGCTGACCTGGCTAGCTACCCCAACGACATGTCTTTCTCTGATTGCTTGGGGTGGGAAGGTTTCCCTAGCATCTTGTGGTCGGTTCTACAGGCTCTTGACTACCCTACACCGCCACAGTACGAGAGGACGATTATCCGAGACCGTGGTGTGGTTCGTTCCCGTGTGCGGTTGGTGGTATACCGCCACCCGCCGTGTCCTAGCTCCCCCACCTGGACGGTGGAAGTTCACGGGCACCACATGGAGACGACGTGCGAGCTAGCTGCCTTGAATGGCATTAGCTCCTTTGTGACTTAGAACCAGGAGTTGGTTGAGCACCAGTTACTGGGTTTATTCCCACCGACTCAGCCGGATGATCCCCATTGGATGAGGCGCTACCTTAGCTCTCCTTTGAGGATGGCGGAGAACCCCGTCGCTGCAGCCGCCTTGATGATGAGGTGGATGCGAGCGTATCACCGTTTGCAGGCACTTCTTGGACGGTCACAGAGCGAGTTGCTCAACATTGCTATGGACATGTCCGCTCGTGCCCGGGACATAGGGGTTGAGAGGACCTCCTTGTCCATTGAGGTGACCACTAGAGATGCCATGATTGCTGACTTGGAGAGGCAATTGAATGACCTCCACATTGCACACAACAACACCCAAAACGAGTTAGCACAAACAAGGGAGGAACTTGAGGAGGTACACGGTACCTTGGAGCATGCCAATGCTATGCTTGCCGCCCACGACGCTCAGCACCTTCTTGACCAGCAAGGAGGGGATGTGGATGGTGAAGGAGAGGCCCCAGATTCCGACATGGACACCGAGGATGACATGCCACCTCTTCCCGCTCCACCTTCTCCTATGGGCAGCGAGGCTACCGCTAACAACTTGGATGATTTTAGAGTGATAGTAGCAAGTACTCCTCCGCTAGGCCTAGATTTTGGCTCCACGTTGTAATAGGCTAGATGGAGTTGAGCTCTCCTTTGTACCTTTTGTGGCAATGTAACTTAATGGTGTGGTTGTGGTGCAAAACTTGATGAAGTGTAATAGCTGTGTTGAGAACATTCTGCAGCTGACCTTGTCTTAATTATTAATGGGTTTTCCTTTCATTTCTGGGCTGTGATGTGAACTACAAAGTTGTTTGGAATTTGTCAAACAAAATGACCACCAAATTGCAACCCTATTGGTTAAGCGAAATAAAAATGGCAACCAAAACACTACAGCTCGGCCTGCTGAAAAACAGCAAATGCAGAGAGCTAAAGATTGAATTTTTCGGCTTAGTTCCAGTCCGAATTTGAATCTGAGCCCAACATTAAAATTGTAGAGCATGAAATTTTCGAGCTACTGACCGAATGGGAGCATTTGACTTGCTTCCTGTTGGGAGATATGATTTTTCTTCCGAACTACGTGCTGATGTGTCATTCTGCGCAGTATACTTCAATATGTTGTCACATTCTATCTTGTCATTTATTATGCAAGCTTATGAAATGTGGCTAATACAAGTACTTACTGCAGATGGCAATCACCCGCAGCGGTCACGACGCTAGTGGCTCCAACGCTAACCAGCAGGGGCCAGAGGGGCAGCAACAGCCACCGCCACCTCCTCCACCGCAGCAACCTCCGACGTGGCAGCAGCTATATGCCACGCAAACGGAGATTCTCCGGAATCTGCAACATCAGCAGCAGATGATGCAGCAGCAGATGCTTCAGCAAGGAGGTCAACGGGCCCCTCAGCCTCAGGTGGCCAGATACGAGGATTTTCTGGCAACGCACCCGCCGATTTTCTCTCGAGCTGATGAGCCTTTGGAGGCCGACACCTGGATTCGAGCCATCGAGTCCAAGTTCACCATCCTGGCGACGCCTTGCACCTCCAACCGCAAGGTCGTGTTCGTGGCGCAGCAGCTCCGCGGCCCAGCTCTCCTTTGGTGGGAGAACTACCTGGCCCTGCAGCAGGAGGGTCATGTAGTTGAGTGGGATGAGTTCAAAGCTGCATTCAAGGCTCATCACATTCCGGCCGGTCTGGTTGAAAGGAAGCTGAATGAGTTTTTGGCGCTGACCCAGGGTACCCGCACGGTACTGCAGTACGCCCAGGCCTTCAATGGTCTGTGCCCCTATGCGGGTCATCACGCCGACTCGGACGAGAAGAAGCTAGAGAGGTTCCGACGTGGCCTTAACACCAAGTTGAAGGCACAGTTGGCCACCACCCGTGCTGCCACATACGGCGATCTCGTGAACCTTGCCATCGCCCAGGAAGACGCCAATGTGGTGCACAAGGCGGAGAAGAAGAGGAAGACTCCCGCTGGACCGTCGAGCGCGCAGCCCCAGAGGTTCCGCTTGGTTCCCCCGGCTGCACCGCAGGGACAGTCCAGGGCACCTCAGGGAGGTGGATGGGTTGCTAGGCCGCCACAGCCTAACGCGCCCCGTTTCCTTCCACCGCCGCCGCAGCAGCAGGCACCAAGGCAGAATGCACAGCAGCCAGCTCGCCCTGGAGCCGGCTATCAGTGTTTCAAGTGTGGAAGTAAAGACCATTTTATCAAAGATTGCCCTCAGAACAAGCAGCAAAACCAGCGCTCGGGAAATCAACAAGGCAAGGGCAAGCTGCAGCAGCGTGTGCAGGTTCGGCAAGGACGGCTCAACTACACCACCTTGGCCGACTTACCCGAGGGAGCCCCAGACATGACTGGTACCTTCCCTATCTGCACTCAACCTGCTGTGATATTGTTTGATTCCGGGGCAACACATAGTTTTATAAGCACAAGATTTCATGTGAAATGCGGATTAAAATCGTACCATACCAAATCATCTTATGTGATATCAACTGCGGGAGGTAAAATTGCATCCAACCAAGTCACCCGAAAAGTTCCAATCAGGCTGGGAAGTAAAACCTTTCCTACTGACTTGATTCTACTTGGTATGGAAGGAATTGACATTGTGTTAGGAGCCAATTGGATGACTCAACATAAGGTTGTCCTAGATGTTGCGGAACGAGTTGTTGAGATAAACTCGCCTACGCATGGCCCAAGTGTGCTATATCTGCCACAACGGACTTGCGTCGATGCGTGTGCTTATTCAATGGTAGAAACCCAACTAAAGGACATTCCGGTGGTATGTGAGTATGCCGATGTATTTCCGGATGACTTACCTGGGATGCCGCCGGATAGGGACATTGAATTTGTGATTGAACTTCAACCTGGCACAGCACCTATATCAAAGAGACCATATAGAATGCCGCCCAATGAATTGGCTGAATTAAAAATTCAACTTCAAGAATTGCTAGATAAAGGTTTCATTCGTCCAAGTGTATCACCTTGGGGATGTCCCGCTATCTTTGTGAAGAAGAAGGACCATTCCTTGAGGTTGTGCATTGATTACCGGCCTCTCAATGCGGTAACTATTAAGAACAAGTACCCACTCCCCCGTATTGACATCTTGTTTGACCAACTAGCTGGCGCCAGAGTGTTCTCCAAGATTGACCTTCGCTCTGGCTATCACCAAATCAAAATCAGGCCTTGTGACATTCCAAAGACTGCCTTTTCCACACGTTATGGACTTTACGAATTCTTGGTTATGTCTTTTGGACTCACCAATGCCCCAGCCTACTTCATGTACCTCATGAATTCGGTCTTCATGTCTGAACTAGACAAGTTTTTGGTGGTTTTCATTGACGACATTCTTATATATTCTAAGAATGAGGAAGAGCATGCTGAGCACCTTCGCATTGTTCTTCAAAGGTTGAGAGATCACCAGCTCTACGCCAAGTTCTCCAAGTGTGAATTCTGGTTAGAGAGCGTGAAGTTTTTAGGCCACACGGTTTCCAAGGATGGTATATCCGTGGATCCAACCAAAGTGCAAGAGGTGCTAGATTGGCAACCACCTACCTCTGTCCACGAGATTCGGAGTTTTCTGGGTTTAGCCGGTTACTACCGCCGCTTTATTCCGGACTTCTCTCGAATTGCAAAGCCCATGACCGAACTCTTAAAGAAGGGAGTCAAATTTGAGTGGAACGACAAATGTGATGAAGCTTTCCACACCTTGCGAAGACATTTAACTTCAGCCCCAGTTTTGGCTCAGCCCGATTGCACCAAGCCCTATGATGTCTACTGCGATGCATCAGGCACCGGTCTTGGCTGTGTTCTCATGCAAGAGAACCGAGTCATTGCTTATGCTTCTCGAGCACTTCGGCCTCATGAGCAAAGCTACCCCACGCATGATCTTGAGTTAGCAGCGGTCATTCATGCTCTCAAGATGTGGAGACACTATTTGATGGGTGTTCCCTGCAACATATACACAGACCACAGAAGCCTCAAATATGTCTTCACTCAGGCACATCTGAACATGAGACAACGAAGATGGTTGGAGTTAGCAAAGGACTATGACCTTAGTGTACATTATCACCCCGGGAAGGCTAATGTAGTTGCGGATGCACTAAGCCGCAAGGCTCATTGTCATTGTCTTTCCGTGGAGTCCTACGCTGACACCCTGTGTCAGGAAATGGCAAAGCTCAATTTGGAGATTGTTCCGCACGGGTACTTCAACCATATTGCAGTGGAACCAACCTTGCACGATCAGATTGTTGTAGCCCAATTAATTGACGCGGGCATTAAAGTTCTTAAAAGGAAATTGTCTAAGGAGAAGGTGAAAGAGAAGTACAAGTGTTTCCGGTTGGATGGGCAGGGAGTGATGTGGTTTGGACATCGCCTCGTGGTGCCCAAAAACACGGAACTCCGGAGGAAGATTATGGATGAGGCACATCTCTCTAAATTTTCTATCCATCCCGGCAGCACCAAAATGTACCAAGATTTGAAACAAAACTTTTGGTGGACTCGGATGAAGCGGGAGATTGCCACATATGTGTCCGAATGTGACACCTGCCAGCGGGTTAAGGCCAGCCACTTGAAGGTAGCAGGCATGCTTCAACCTCTGCCTACTCCCTCATGGAAGTGGGAAGATATAAGCATGGATTTTATTGTTGGACTTCCCAGAACCCCTCAGGGGCACGACTCCATTTGGGTGGTTGTGGATCGCCTTACCAAGACCGCCTATTTTATTCCAGTCAATACCATTTATGCTGCTAAGAAGTACGCGGAGATTTATTTGGAGCGGATCGTTTGTCTACACGGGGTACCCAAGACGATAATTTCAGATCGTGGTGCTCCGTTCGTAGCACGCTTTTGGGAACAATTGCAGTTGTCCCTAGGCACCAAACTGATCCGTAGTTCAGCATATCACCCTCAGACCGATGGGCAGAAGGAAAGGGTAAATCAAATACTTGAGGATATGCTTCGAGCTTGTGTTATCCATTATGGGAAGAATTGGGAGAAGTGTTTATCTCTGGCCGAATTCTCCTATAACAACAGCTACCAAGCGAGTCTTAAAATGGCACCTTTCGAAGCCTTATATGGTAGAAGATGTCGGACCCTGTTGTGTTGGTCCCAGGCAGGCGAGAGATATACTTATGGCCCTGACCTTGTGAAAGAAGCAGAAGAAAAGGTTAGGATCATTCGGGAGAATTTGAAGACCGCCCAGTCACGGCAAAAGAGCTACTTTGATCAGCGATGGAAGCCACTTCAGTTTGAAGTTGGTGATCATGTGTATCTTAAGGTCTCCCCGACCAAGGGTGTGCAGAGATTTGGACTAAAAGGAAAGCTTGCACCTCGCTATATCGGCCCGTATGAAATTACTCAGCAATGTGGGCCGGTAGCCTATCAAGTGAAACTTCCCGAGAAACTTTTAGCTGTACACAATGTATTCCATGTTTCTCAACTCAAGAGGTGTCTTCGTGTTCCGACCGAAGTTGTTGAACAAGAGGAACTCTCGGTTGAACCGGATCTCCCTTATGATGAGCATCCTGTCAAGATCCTCGACGAGAAGGAGAGGCAAACACGAAGGAAGGGAATTAAAATGTACAAAATTCAGTGGAGTCATCACTCCGAAGATGAAGCCACGTGGGAAACCGAGGACTATCTTAGGAAGAATTTCCCCGACATTCTTTCATAAGCCGAGGTATTTCTTTTTCCCTCTTTATCACTAAGTTTAATCGAATCTCGGGACGAGATTCCTTTTTAAGGGGGGTAGGCTGTGACATCTCTGATGTCAAAAGAGTTAAAAAGTGCAATTAAAACCAATGCAACAGGAAATTATGGGTGAAATTCAAAAATTCATCAAAAATTCAAATTTTAAAACTCGAAAAACAAGGATTGTTTGGCACTAACTGAAACCTCGAGATTTTTGTACTGAACTTGAAAATCTCCAAAAATAAAAGTTGTTTGTCATCACAAATAAACCCTAGTCACTGTTTGGAACTTTTGAAAATTTTGCAGTTTAGTCCCTCAAAAACTCAAATTACCATTCTGGGCACCTTTTTGTTTTTGGGTTGTTTGAGCTTGAAAAACTTGGAATTTCAAGTTCATCCCAAAAAGAAAGTTGTGTCCCATCTTCCAAATTCCAACTCTTATTTTTACACTTTTTCAAGTTCAGTTCAAATTTTTGGAGAAAATTTGAATTTAAAACCAGAGCTCCACGGGCACGCTACAGTGCCCCTGGCGCGCGCTGCGCCGGCCGGAGCTCGGCCGCCACGTGGCCGGCGAGCGGCGCAGGCAGCGCTGAGCTGGCCAAGCCGCGGCGGACGCTGGCGCTTGTCGCCTAGCTCTTGTCCGGCCCCTCCCGAGCCATCACTTCGCCGCCGTCGCCTCGCCTCGCCTCGCGCCGCGGAGCGCCATCATGCGGTCGCGCGCCGCCGTGGTCGCGCGCGCGCTCGCGTCGCGCTGAGCGCTCTGCAGGCCGTGATTCCCCTCCGCTACGCTCCAACACGCCCTGTAGACGATCCCATAGCAGCACGCAACGATCTCCCTCGCCGACCGAGCCTCTCGCGCTCAGACCGAGCTCCCAGAGCATCAATGGCGCATCGCGTCGGCCTTAACTCCGTTCGCACGCTCCCGAGGCCGCACTGTGCCACTCTCGCGTGCCCAAGCCTCCCACCGAGCCCCTCTCACACTCCACTCACTCGCTCACTGCTTCAGTTCAGCTCCTCGCGCGTTCCCCCATCTTCTTCCTCCTCGCGCCGCGCGAACCGAGCCGAGCTTCTCCGAGAAATTCGTCCTCCCCACTCCACCATTCCCAAATTCGTCCCGCACGAAGCTAGCTCTCTACTCCAGCTCCATTTCCCTCCACTTTCCCCAAGCTATTGTCCCTTCTCCGGCGAGAATTTGCGATTTCCCCCAAATCGCGATTTCCGGCCGTCGGAGCACCCCCACGTCGAGACCCTACTCCGAGCCGTCCCCGAGGTTCGCCGAGCACGCCATTAGCTTCCTCGAGCTCCACTGATGCTCTAGGACCCCTCGAACCTCCGCGAACGTCCCCGAGCTCACCGGCGTAGAAGCCGCGGCGGCCGCGCCGCCACCACCTCGTCGCCGGCGCAACTCCGGCGAGGTCCCAGGGACCGAAGTTCATCTTCATCGTTTGTCTAGGGCCTTTGCGCAAAAACCAGGGGCTTGTTCGCGAAGTTTTGAAAGTTCTAGGGTTCCCTGTGAAAATAGATTCTTAACCCTAGATTTGATTTTCCCGAATCTTGTAAAATCCATTAAAAATCGTACAAAAATCGGAAAAATGCACAAAAATACTCCCTGGATTCGTGAGAGTCTAAACTACAATCTCTATTAGACATGTTTATACTTTTGGTGAACTGTTTTTGAATTAAAATTCAAACTATGAACATTTAAAGTTGTGCACCATTTCAAATCCAGAGCTCCGCTAGGGTTGAGCTTTGGATATGTTGTTTGTAGTGACTTTGGACAGCTTGTGTCCAAAGGGGACCTAAAAATATGAACTTTAGCTCCAGTTATGAATTAAAATGTGTTTTCTGTCTTTTTGCAGTGCATAAATCATTAAAAATAATCTGTGCAGTGAACAATCACCATTTTGCTCCAGAGGACTAAAAACTTGTTAGCACACATGTTAAAAATGAAAAACTTAATTTTTGCTCTGTTTAGGATGGCAAATAATTAAATATGTGTTTTTGGATAGAAAATTATTGAGGACTACCCAAGGGTTATTTTGAGCCACCACTTGGCCAGAGCCCTCCTCATGCTTATGATTAGCTTTGGTAGGAAAATCTCCTGAAATGGATGAATTTTCAATTTTATATGAATTTAATTCAAATCTGCAGATAGCTGTTTGTTATATTTTTAATAAATTATGTGTAGCTCAGAATTAGGTAAATTGTGGAGTGAGCTTAGCTCTTATACTCCAGAAGCTGCCATAAAGTTTATAGCTAAAAATGATGAACAGAAATGGAGAAACAAAAATGAGAAGGAATCTAGATGGAAATTGATTTATATAAAAGAATAAACCTTTTTGGTTAATTAGTTAGAATAAAATGGATGGAATCTGAAATTGCAGAACAACACCCTAAATAATGAAGTAGTAAATAGAATTCTCTTATATATGTACACAATCACCATCGAAGTCAAATAAAACTTTTCCCCCATCTCCACCCTACTTTTGTGAAGAAAATGGAAGTTCTTAAACATGTCTAGGTGAATATGGCCTTCAAGGCCTTAATCGTAGAATCTATAGGCAGCCGCCTTAAACTATGCATCTCATGTAGAAGGCGCCATCCCGGACGGCAACTACCACCTCATCCCCGCAGACGAGGAAGAAATCCCGGAGCACGGTGCCGGTGAAGAAGTGACCAACCCGGAGGCTAACCCCCAGTCCGAGCAAGAAGGCAAGCCCCGGAGCATAACCTAACTTTACCAAATTATGCACTTTGAATTCTCTATGTTCGTGCATTTACGTTTCAAGGAGTTGATTGAATACCGTAGCTGCAAATTTCCTAGTACCTATGACTTGCAACACTAGTATGAAAGGATCGGTAGAGCATTGCTTTAGGTCCGTTACAAGTCGAGTGATTTCCTGTCACTCGCGAGACATAGGAATTGCTTGTCTTTACTTATGTTGGAATCATAAGGATTGACGGGCGGGATGATAGATGTAGATCTCCCGTCCGTGTATGATAATTGATTTAAGGTCGGAATGTGTGGATGAGTGTGTCAAGTTTTTGAACGTACCACATGCATGCCGGTATATGGGAGCCGGTAAGCCCGGTACCAGATTGAAGCAGCTAGGGCCGATAGCCATCTCTCCTTGGAAACTTGTTTTCCCCTGCCGTACACTTGTGAATATATGCGTGAGACTGTGAGTGAAGCAGTAAACCTTTATCCTAAGGAAATGGACCCGGTTCCGAATTGTGGATCGATGGGAAAGGTTGGGAAATGCTTGTACCTTTTATAGCAAGCAGAGTATCCGTGTGTGTTGGGTTTCCCCTGGCCACGTAGCAGAAATTCGGTTCGAACTGTCCGCTTCTCGCGGTTAATGAGACTGCTTGACCGCCATGCTACATTGAGTAACAAGTGAAATTTTGAGATTGATAAACTTGTTCTATGAATTAATTTGTATTGCTCCACTTGTATGCTTAGAAAGGATGCTAATCTAGAATGGTTAAATTACTAGAATGTGATGCTAAAATTTGAAAGCAAGGACTTACTTTAGTCGCTTTTTGGCAACCAAACCCACCAGCCAAAAGCCTCTCATTGTCTAGATGTCGGTGATGTAGTTTTCACCGACGGGTAAGCCTTGCTGAGTATTAGTATACTCAGCCTTGCTTGTGGCATTATTTTTTCAGGTATACCTTTGGATGTGGATGCCTTGACTTGGCCTGTCCAGGTTCCTCCTGGCTGGCACATCGAATGGGTTCCGTCCTCTGCCGAGGATCGGGAGGAGTAGCTTCGTGGCAGGCTTCAGCACGGAGTTATTTGTATCGTCGTTAGATTATTTTCTTCCGCTGCAATGAACCTCTAAATTCAGCTGCTATGAACTTTTTATTTCCGCTGCAAGACTTTGTACTCTGATTTGAATTTGAATTCGGTTTGTAATAATTTGTGATACCTATGTGTGTAAGTTAATTTGTGGAATGTTGTAATCTCTGGAACTCACCTTCGTGTGGGCGTGCTGTTGTTTCGATCGAGAAAAGTACGTGGTTAATCGGGTTTAATCCGACGGCGCTCCAGCTTATTCCGGATTAAGTGCCTGACTACTCAATTAGTGGTCCCGAGGTACTTAACTTGGAATAATTTCAGAGTGGTCCGCCACAGCTACGAGGCAGTGCATCCGGGCACCGTAACGGGCACGTTTCGCTCCGTTTTGGATGCAGAAGGTACCAAAACGCGCCAAATCCCTCCCTAACATCGTTTTGGGTCCAATGGAGGCTATAGGGTATGTTCGTACGAAAAAATTCAACAGAAGTTCAGGGCGCGAAATAGTGCATTCGGCACCGAAACACCCGTTTTGCTTTGATTTTCGTGCAGTAGGTAACCGAATGCTGCAAAACACTCCCAAACATCATTTAGGGCCTAACGGAGTAGATTCGAAGTGTCCGTAGCGAAAAACCCATTTTGAAGTTCGTTGTTACGAGGCAGTGCATCCGGGCACCGTAACGGGCCCGTTTCGCTCCGTTTTGCATGCAGAAGGTACCGAAACGCGCCAAATCACTCCCTAACATCGTTTTGGGTCCAATGGAGGCTATTGGGTATGTTCGTGCGAAAAAATTCAACAGAAGTTCGGGGCGCGAAAAGTGCATTCGGGTCCCGAAACACCCGTTTTGCTTCAATTTTCGTGCAGTAGGTAACCGAATGCTCCAAAACACTCCCAAACATCATTTACGGCCTAACGGAGTAGATTGGAAGTGTCCGTAGTGAAAAGCCCATTTTCAAGTTCGTTGTTACGAGGCAGTGCATCCGGGCACCGTAACGGGCCCGTTTCGCTCCGTTTTGCATGCAGAAGGTATCGAAACGCGCCAAATCCCTCCCTAACATCGTTTTGGGTCCAACGGAGGCTATTGGGTATGTTAGTTCGAGGCGCGAAACAGTGCATTCGGGTGCCGAAACCCCCGTTTTGCTTCGATTTTCGTGCAGTAGGTAACCGAATGTTCCAAAACACTCCCAAACATCATTTAGGGCCTAACGGAGTAGATTGCAAGTGTCCGTAGCGAAAAACCCATTTTAAAGTTCGTTGTTACGAGGCAGTGCATCCGGGCACCGTAACGGGCCCGTTTCACTCCGTTTTGCATGCAGAAGGTACCGAAACGCGCCAAATCACTCCCTAACATCGTTTTGGGTCCAATGGAGGCTATTGGGTATGTTCGTGCGAAAAAATTCAACAGAAGTTCGGGGCGCGAAATAGTGCATTCGGCACCGAAGCACCCGTTTTGCTTTGATTTTCGTGCAGTAGGTAACCGAATGCTGCAAAACACTCCCAAACATCATTTAGGGCCTAACGGAGTAGATTGGAAGTGTCCGTAGCGAAAAACCCATTTTGAAGTTCGTTGTTCCGAGGCAGTGCATCCGGGCACCGAAACGGGCCCGTTTCGCTCCGTTTTGCATGCAGAAGGTACCGAAACGCGCCTAATCACTCCCTAACATCGTTTTGGGTCCAATGGAGGCTATTGGGTATGTTCGTGCGTAAAAATTCAACAGAAGTTCGGGGCGCGAAACAGTGCATTCGGGTCCCGAAATGTGATATCTCTGATGTCAAAAGGAGTAAAAAGTGCAATTAAAATCAAAGCAACAGGGAAATTATGGTTGAAATTCAAAAATCCCTCAAAAATTCAAATTTAAACTCCAAAAACAGGGGTTGTTGGGCACCAACTGAAAAATCGAGATTTTTGTACTACACTTGAAAATCTCCCAAACTAAAAGTTGTTTGCAATCACAAATAAACCCTAGTCACTGTTTGGAACTTATGAAAATTTTGCAGTTTAGTCCCCCAAAAACTCAAATTACCGTTCTGGGCACCTTTTTGTTTTTGGGTTATTTGAGCTTGAAAAACTTCGAATTTCAAGTTCATCCCAAAAAGAAAGTTGTGTCCCATCTTCCAAACTACAACTTTTATTTTTACACTTTTTCAAGTTCAGTTCAAATTTTTGGAGAAAAATTCGAATTTGAAACGGAGCTCCACGGGCAAGGAACAGTGCCCCTGGCGCGCGCTGCGCCGGCCAGAGCTCGGCCGCCACGCGGCCGGCGAGCGGCGCAGGCGGCGCTGAGCTGGCCAAGCCGCGGCGGACGTTGGCGTTTGTCGTCTAGCCGTTGTCCGGCCACCCCCGAGCTGTCGCTTCGCCGCCGTCGCCTCGCTCTGCCTCGCGCCGCGGACGCCATCATGGCGGTCTCGCGCCGCCGCGCTCGCACTCGCGCTCGCGCCGCGTTGAGTGCGCTGCAGAGCGCGATGCCGTCCCACTACGCGCCAAGCGCACTGTAGGAGATCCCCGCGACGTTGCTGTAGCGATCCCTCGCCCGGTCGCTGTGGCGGTCCACTCCGAAATTACTCCAAGTTAAGTACCCTCAGACCACTAATCACGTAGTCAGGCACTTAATCCGGAATAAGCTGGAGCGCCGTCGGATTAAACCCGATTAAACCACGTACTTAACTAGATCGTAACAGCAGCAGGCCCACACGAAGGTGAGTTCCAGAGATTACAACATTCCACAAATTAAATTACACACAGAGGTAACAAAGTTATTACAAACCGAGTTCAAATTAAAATCAGAGTACACAAGTCTTGCAGCGGAATTTAAAAGTTCACAACAACTGAAATTTAAAAGTTCATTGCAGCGGAAGTAAAATAATCTAACGACGAAACAAGCAACTCCGTGATGAAGCCTGCCACGAAGCTACTCCTCCCGATCCTCGCCAGAGGACGGGACCCATTCGATGTGCCAGCCAGGTGGAACCTGGGCAGGCCAAGTCATAGCATCCACATCCAGAAAGATACCTGTAAAATATTGCCACAAGCAAGACTGAGTATACTAATACTCAGCAAGGCTTACCCGTCGGGTGAAAACTACATCACCGACATCTAAACAATGAAAGGCTTTTGGCTGGTGGGTTTGTTTGCCAAAAAGCAACTAAAAGTAGGTCCTTGCTTTCAAGTTTTAGCTTCATATTCTAGTAAATTTAACCATTCTAGATTAGCATCCTCTCTAAGCATACAAGTGGAGCAATACAGTTTAATTCATAGAACAAATTCATAATCTCAAATTCCACTTGTTACTCGATGTAGCCTGGCGGTCAAGCAGTCTCATTAACCGCGAGAAGCGGACAGTTCGAACCGAATTTGTGCTACCTGGCCAGGGGAAACCCAACACACACGGATACTCTGCTTGCGATAAAAGGTACAAGCATTTCCCAACCTTTCCCATCTATCCACAATTCGGAACCGGGTCCACTTCCTTAGGATAAAGGTTTACTGCTTCACTCACAGCATCACGCATATATCCACAAGTGTACGGAAGGGGAAAACAAAGTTTCCAAGGAGAGATGGCTATCGGCCCTAGCTGCTTCAATCTGGTACCAGGCTTACCGGCTCCCATATACCGGCATGCATGTGGTACGTTCAAAAACTTGACTTAGCATCCACACCTTCCGACCTTAACCAATTATCAAACACGGACGGGAGATCTACATCTATCATCCCGCCCGTCAATCCTTATGATTCCAACATAAGTAAAGACAAGCAATTCCTATATCTCGCGAGTGACAGGAAATCACTCGACTTGTAACGAACCTATAGCAATGCTCTACCGATCCTTTCATACTAGTATTGCAAGTCATAGGTACTAGGAAAATGTTGCAGCTATGGTATTCAATCAACTCCTAGAAACGTAAATGCACAAACATAGAGAATTCAAGTGCATAATTTAGTAAGAGTTAGGTCATGCTCCGGGGCTTGCCTTCCTGCTCGGATTGAGAGTTAGCCTCCGGGTTGTTCACGTCTGCACCGGCACCTTGCTCCGGGACTTGCTCCTCGTCTGCGGGGATGAGGGTGTAGTCGCCGTCTGGAATAGCGCCTTCTACATGATATGCATAAATTTTAAGGCGGCTGCCTTTTGATGCTAAGACTAGGGCCTTGAAGGCCATATTCACCTAGACATACTTAGATACTTTTATTTTCTTCACAAAGCAATGCGTCGGTGTGGAAAAGTTTTATTTAATTCGATGGTGATTGTGTACATATATAAAAGAATTCTATTTATTCCTTCACAAATTAGGGTGGCTGTTCTGAATTCCAGATTCTAACCATTTTATTTTAATTAATTAACCAAAAAGGTTTATTCTTTTATATATTTCAATTTCCACCTAGATTCTTTCTATTTTCGTTTCTCCATTTCTGCTTAACATTTTTAGCTATAAACTTTATGACAGCTACTGGAGTATAAGAGCTAAGCTCACTCAAAAATTTAGCTAATTTCGAGCTACACATAATTTATTAAAAATCTAACAAGTTGCTGCCAGCAGAATTGAATTTAATTCATATAAAATTGAAAATGCAACCATTTCAGGAGATCTTCCTACCAAAGCTAGGCATAAGAGTGAGGAGGGCTCTGGCCAAGTGATGGCTCAAAATAACCCTTGGGTAGCCCTCAATATTTTTCTATCCAAAAACACATATTTAATTATTTGCCATTCTAAACAGAGCAAAAATTGAGTTTTTCATTTTTATGATGTGCACTAACAAGTTTTTAGCTCTCAGGAGCAAAATGGTGATTTTTCACAGCCTAGATTATTTTTAGTAATTTCTGCACCGAAACAGACAGGAAAATACATTTAATTTTATAACTGGAGCTACATATCATATTTTTGGGTCCCCTTTGGACACAAGCTGTCCAAAGTCACTATACACAACATATCCAAAGCTCAACCCCAGCGGAGCTTTGGATTTGAAATGGTGCACAACTTTAGGTTTTCATAGTTTGAATTTTAATTCAACAGCAGTTCATCAAAAGCATACACATGTCTAATAGAGATTGTAGTTTAGGCTCTCACGATTCCAGAGAGTATTTTTGCATATTTTTCTGATTTTTCTACGATTTTTAATCGATTTTACAAGTTTCGGGAAAATCAAATCTAGGGTTAAGAATCTATTTTCACCGAGAACCCTAGAACTTTCAAAACTTCGCGAACAGGTCCTGCACTTTTGCACGAAGGACCCTGGACAAAGGTAGACGATGAACAAAGGTCCCTGGGACCTCGCCGGAGTTACGCCGGGCGAACCACGGCGAACTGGGCTCGGGGAAGTGGGGGAAAATGATCCTTGGCTCACCACGAGTTGGTTGAGGACGGTTTGGAGGCCGGGGGTTGACGGAGTTACGCCGGCGACGAGGAGGTGGCGGCGCGGCCGCTGCGGGGTCTACGCCGGCGAGCTCGGGGTCGCTCGTGGAGGGCTGAGGGGTCCGTGAGCTTCAGCAGGGCTTTGGGAAGCTGTTGGCGTGCTCGGGGAAGCTCGGGGATGGCTCGGAGTAGGGTCTCGACGGTGAGGTGGTTCGACGGCCGGAAAACTCGATTTGGGGGAACTTGGAAATTCGAGCCGGGGAATGGGCAATGTGTTGGGGAAAGTTGGGGGAAATGGAGCTGGGGATGCAAGCTAGCTCTGTGCGGAGTGGATTTGGGAATGGTGGAGCGAGCGCGACGAATTTCGCGAAGAACACGGGTTCGGTTTGCGCGGCGCGAGGAAGAAGAAGGAGGGGGAGAGCGCGAGGGGCTTCACTGGAGGATCGAGCGAGTGAATGGGGTGAGTGGGAGGCTCGGTGGGGTGCTCGAGCACGCGAGGGGAGTCACTGTGAGCCTCGGGAGCGCGAGCGCGTTAATGCTCGACGCGACCCGCCATGGCCGCACAGTGAGCTCGGAGCGAGCGCGAACGGCGCTGCAGGCGAGGGAGATCGTCGCGTGGTGAAGTGGGGATCCTCCTCAGCGGGTTTGGCGTGACGCGAGCGTCTCCTAGCGCCAGCAGAGCGCCAGCGCAGCGCGAGCGCGCGCGCGCGACCGCGGCGCGCGCGACCGCCATGATGGCGTCCGCGGCGCGAGGAGGAGCGAGGCGACGGCGGCGACTTGACCGCGCGGGAGCGACCGGACAACGGCTAGGCGACAAAGGCCATCGACCGCCGCGGCTCGGCCAGCTCAGGGCCGCCTGCGCCGCTCGCCGGCCGCGTGGCGGCCGAGCTCTGGCCGGCGCCAGGCGCGCCAGGGGCACTGTTCCTTGCCCGTGGAGCTCCGATTTTGAATTTGAATTTTTTTCCAAAATTTTGAACTGAACTTGAAAAAGTGCAAAAATAAAAGTTGTAGTTTGGAAGATGGGACACAACTTTCTTTTTGGGATGAACTTGAAATTCGAAGTTTTTCAAGCTCAAAAAGCCCAAAAACAAAAAGGTGCCCAGAACGGTAATTTGAGTTTTTGAGTGAGTAAACTGCAAAATTTTCAAAAATTCCAAACAGTGACTAGGGTTTATTTGTGATGCCAAACAACTTTAATTTTGGGAGATTTTCAAGTCTAGTACAAAAATCTTGAGTTTTCGGTTGGGTACCCAATAACCCTTGTTTTTGGATTAAAATTTGAATTTTGGGGAATTTTTTTTTGAGGTATTTTTGAATTTCAACCATAAATCCCTTTTGCATTGATCTTAGTTGCACTTTTTAATTATTTTGACATCAGAGATGTCACAGTCGAGTCGAGCGCGCGCTGCCCGAGCTCGCTCCGCATTCATGGCGGCCTGCTCGCGCCGCGCAGCGCGCTCGCTCGCTCCCGAGGCAATGCAGTGGCTCCTTTGCGTGCCCAAGCACACCACTGCGCACTCCCAACCCTCCACTCACTCGCTCACTGCCTCAGCTCGGCCCCTCGCGCGTTCCCCCACCTTCTTCCTCCTCGCGACGCGCAAACCGAGCCAAGCCTTTCCGAGAAATTCCTCGTCCACGCTCCACCATTCCCAAATCCATCCCGCACGGAGCTAGCCCACTCCACCAGCTCCAAAACTCCCAACTTTCCCCAAGAGATTGTCCCTTCTCCGGCGCGAATTGTCGATTTCCCCCAAATCGCGAATTCCGGCCACCAAAGCACCCGCACGTCGAGCCCCTTCTCCGAGCTGTTCCCGAGCTTCCCCGAGCACGCCTTTGGCTTCCTCGAGCTCCACTGGTGCTCAAGGACCCCTCAGCCCTCCGCGAACGACCTCGAGCTCGCCGGCGTAGAAGCCGCGGCGGCCGCGCCGCCACCTCCTCGTCGCCGGCGCAACTCCGACCTCCCCCGGCCTCCAAACCGTCCTCAAACGACTCGTGGTGAGCCCAGGAACCTTTTCCCCCACTTCCCCGAGCCCAGTTCGCCGTAGTTTGCCCGGCGTAACTCCGGCGAGGTCCCAGGGACCGAAGTTCATCGTCTACCTTTGTCTAGGGGCCTCTGTGCAAAAGTGCAGGACTTGTTCGCGAAGTTTTGAAAGTTCTAGGGTTCTCTGCGTAAAAATATTCTTAAGTCTAGGTTTAATTTTTCCCGAATCTTGTAAAATCCATTAAAAATCGTACAAAAATCAGAAAAATACACAAAAATACTCTTTGGATTCGCGAGAGTCTAAGCTACAATCTCTATTAGACATGTGTATGCTTTTGGTGAACTGTATGTGAACTAAATTCAAACTATGAAAATCTAGAGTTGTGCACCATTTCATATCCAGAGCTACGCTAGGGTTGAGCTTTGGATATGTTGTTTGTAGTGACTTTGGACAGCTTGTGTCCAAAGGGGACCTAAAAATATGATATGTAGCTCCAGTTATGAATTAAGGTGTATTTTCTGTCTTTTTGCAGTGCAAAAATCATTAAAATTAATCTGTGCAGTGAAAAATTACCATTTTGCTCCAGAGAGCTAAAAACTTGTTAGCACACATGTTAAAAATGAAAAACTTAATTTTTGCTCTGTTTAGGTTAGCAAATAATTAAATATGTGTTTTTGGATAGAAAATTAATGAGGACTACCCAAGGGTTATTTTGAGCCATCACTTGGCCAGAGCCCTCCTCATGCTTATGCTTAGCCTTGGTAGGAAGATCTCCTGAAATGGATAAATTTTCAATTTAATATGAATTTATTTCACTTTCTGCAGTTAGCTGTTTGAAGATTTTTAATAAATTATGTGTAACTCAAAATTAGCTAAATTTTGGAGTGAGCTTAGCTCTTATACTCCAGTAGCTGTCATAAAGTTTATAGCTAAAAATGATGAACAGAAATGGAGAAACAAAAATGAGAAGGAATCTAGATGAAAGTTGATTTATATAAAAGAATAAACCTTTTTGGTTAAATAGATAAAATAAAATGGGCAGAACCTGAAATTCCAGAACAGCACCCAACTTTAAGAAGAAATAAAAAGAAATCTTTTATATATGTACACAATCACCATCGAAATCAATAAAACCTTTCCCACACCTACACCTTGCTTTTGTGAAGAAAATAGAAATGCCTAAGCATGTCTAGGTGAATATGGCCTTCAAGGCCTAAATCTTAGAATTTAAAGGCAGCCGCCTTAAACTATGCATCTCATGTAGAAGGCGCCATCCCGGACGGCAACTACACCCTCATCCCCGCAGACGAGGAAGGAGTCCCGGAGCACGGTGCCAGTGAAGAAGCGACCAACCCGGAGGCTAACCCCCAAACCGAGCAAGAAGGCAAGCCCCGGAGCATAACCTAACTTTACCAAATTATGCACTTTGAATTCTCTATGTTTGCGCATTTACGTTTCCAGGATTTGATTGAATACCGTAGCTGCAAATTTCCTAGTACCTATGACTTGCAACACTAGTATCAAAGGATCGATAGTGCATTGCTTTAGGTCCGTTACAAGTCGAGTGATTTCCTGTCACTCGCGAGAAATAGGAATTGCTTGTCTTTACTTATGTTGGAATCATAAGGATTGACGGGCGGGATGATAGATGTAGATCTCCCGTCCGTGTATGATAATTGATTAAGGTCGGAAGGTGTGGATGCGTTGTCAAGTTTTTGAACGTACCACATGCATGCCGATGTATGGGGATCGGTAAGCCCGGTACCAGATTGAAGCAGCTAGGGCCGATAGCCATCTCTCCTTGGAAACTTTGTTTTCCCCTGCCGTACACTTGTGGATATATGCGTGAGACTGTGAGTGAAGCAGTAAACCTTTATCCTAAGGAAATGGACCCGGTTCCGAATTGTGGATCGATGGGAAAGGTTGGGAAATGCTTGTACCTTTTATAGCAAGCAGAGTATCCGTGTGTGTTGGGTTTCCCCTGGCCAGGTAGCAGAAATTCGGTTCGAACTGTCCGCTTCTCGCGGTTAATGAGACTGCTTGACCGCCATGCTACATCGAGTAACAAGTGGAATTATGAGAACTATGAACTTGTTGTATGAATTAAATTGTATTGCACTACTTGTATGCTTAGAAAGGATGCTAATCTAGAATGGTTAAATTTACTAGAATATGAAGCTAAAACTTGAAAGCAAGGATCTACCTTTAGTTGCTTTTTGGCAAACAAACCCACCAGCCAAAAGCCTCTCATTGTCTAGATGTCGGTGATGTAGTTTTCACCCGACGGGTAAGCCTTGCTGAGTATTAGTATACTCAGCCTTGCTTGTGGCATTGTTTTACAGGTATACCTTTGGATGTCGATGCTTTGACTTGGCCTGTCCAGGTTCCACCTGGCTGGCACATCGAATGGGTCCCGTCCTCTGCCGAGGATCGGGAGGAGTAGCTTCGTGGCAGGCTTCAGCACGGAGTTATTTGTATCGTCGTTAGATCGTTTTTCTTCCGCTGCTATGAACTTTTAAATTCCGCTGTTTTGAACTTCTAATTCCGCTACAAGACTTTGTACTCTGATTTTAATTTGAACATGGTTTGTAATAACTTATGATACCTATGTGTGTATTTTAATTTGTGGAATGTTGTAATCTCTGGAACTCACCTTCGTGTGGGCGTGCTGTTGTTTCGATCGAGAAAAGTACGTGGTTTAATCGGGTTTAATCCGACGGCGCTCCAGCTTATTCCGGATTAAGTGCCTGACTACGCCATTAGTGGTCCGAGGGTACTTAACTTGGAATAATTTCGGAGTGGTCCGCCACAGCTGGCATCAAAGTCGAAGCAGCGCACCGGAGAGAGCAACAGACCTTTAATAAACAATTTTGAATAAAACTTGCCAACTCGTGCTTCCGACACGTTTTGCGAAGGAAGGTATTATAGGACCGCTAAGGATGTTACCTAGAGCGTGAAGCCTATGTGGGTTAAGGGATCACGATATGGTAGGTGGCAAATAGTATATTATACTGACTTCCAGCACATTTCATTCTGTCATTTACTTTCCGCAATGGTGGGCGCAAGGTACGTCGATTGCTGTAACGTACCACGGCACTATATGAAAATATAGTGGCGGCACATAGTCAATACGCTGTGATGGCGTATGAAAATAGAATAGGATGGTGGGCGCAAGGTACGGCGATTGCTGTAGCGTACCACGACATCATATGCAAATATGATGGCGGCACAAAGTCAATACGCTATTTCAATAGCGTATGAAACTGTCAATATGTTGCCTTGGTGACATATGAACATTGCCCGTTCAATGTTAAACGTTCGGGTGCCACCTCTATAGTGGGTGGTAATGAATGGAGACGCTTTCGTGAGTGCTGGCACGAAAGGTTGATTATACATGCTCTGGAATGAAATTTTCTGCAGGTACACTAACCGCGAACCCGTATGTTGAGACGGTTAGAAAAGTTCGGCTAGATAATATAGGGAGAGACGGATATTGCCTAGCCACCGGCACTAACTTCGTAAGCCAAAAGTTATTGGCATGTGTGTTGGTGAGAACGAATAGGCCGCTCATGCATTGCATCCTCACTGAATTAATATCAAATTTAAACCATGACCAAATCGAACCGCCGTCAAAGAAATTGAAATTACAATCCAAAAATCCTGCTGAGAACAATCTGTTTGCACCCTTAATTCGAAACTGAAAACGTGGCCAAATGGAAAAGTGTTCAACATAAAAGTTGTCATAAATATTATGAAGTATATGCTAGAGAAATTTCAACGAAAATGGTTCAGTAAAACTGGAGTTATGCTAAAAATGGTAACCCCCTGTCTGCTGGAATTTCTGGGGACAGTGAGATAAAAATCGAATTTTTACACCATCTTAACGACAGTTTCTGCTCAAACCTCCAACATGAAACTTGTAGATTTCGAGTTTGGTAATTTTTCTACCCTACACAGAATCTGTTTTTATTCTTTGGCGCTAACCGGTTCTCACCCTTGCCCCTTTTTCTTTTGGTTCAGATGGCCGCCCTCGCTGACCTGGCTAGCTACCCCAACGACGTGTCTTTCTCTGATTGCTTGGGATGGGAAGGATTCCCTAGCATCCTGTGGTCGGTTCTGCAGGCACTGGACTACCCGACACCACCGCAGTACGAGAGGACTATTATCCGAGACCGAGGTGTGGTTCGTTCCCGTGTGCGGTTGGTGGTATACCGCCACCCGCCGTGTCCTAGCTCTCCCACCTGGACGGTGGAAGTGCACGGGCACCACATGGAGACGACGTGCGAGTTAGCTGCCTTGAATGGCATTAGCTCCTTTGTGGCTCAGCACCAGGAGTTGGTTGAGCACCAGTTGCTGGGTTTGTTCCCACCGACTCAGCCGGATGATCCCCACTGGATGAGGCGTTACCTTAGTTCCCCTCTGAGGATGGCGGAGAACCCCGTCGCTGCAGCCGCCTTGATGATGAGGTGGATGCGAGCGTATCACCGGTTACAGGCACTTCTTGGACGGTCCCAGAGCGAGTTGCTCAACACTGCCATGGACATGTCCGCTCGCGCCCGTGACATAGGGGTTGAGAGGACCTCCTTGTCCATTGAGGTGACCACTAGAGATGCTATGATTGCTGACCTGGAGAGGCAGTTGAATGACCTCCACATTGCACACAACAACACCCAGAATGAGTTAGCACAATCTAGAGATGAGCTTGAGGAGGTACACGGTACCTTGGAGCATGCCAATGCTATGCTTGCTGCCCACGACGCTCAGCACCTCTTTGAGCAGCAAGGAGGGGATGTGGATGGTGAAGGAGAGGCCCCCGATTCCGACATGGACACCGAGGATGACATGCCACCCCTCCCAGCTCCACCTTCTCCTATGGGCAGCGAGGCTACCGCTAACAATTTGGACGATTTTTAGAGTGGTAGTAGCAAGTACTCCTCCGCTAGGCCTAGATTTTGGCTTCATGTTGTAATAGGCTAGATGGAGTTGAGCTCCCCGTGTTATCTTTTGTGGCAATGTAAGGTTAATGGTGTGGTTGTGGTGTGAAACTTGATGAAGTTGTAATAGCTGTGTTGAAAACATTCTGCAGCTAGCCTTGTTTATTTATTGATGGGTTTTCCTTTCATTTCTGGGCTGTGATGTGAACTACAAAGTTGTTTGGAATTTGTCAAACAAAATGATCACCAAATTGCAACCCTATTGATTAAGCGAAATAAAAATGGCGACCAAAACACTACAGCTCGGCCTGCTGAAAAACAGCAATTGCAGAAAGCTAGAAATTGAATTTTTCGGCTTAGTTCCAGTCCGAATTTAATTCTGAGCCCAACATGAAAGTTGTAGAGCATGAAATTTTCGAGCTACTGACCGAATGGGAGCTTAAGACGTGTTTCCTGTTGGGAGATATGATTTTTTTTCTCCCGAACTGCGTGTTGATGTGTCACTCTGTGCAGTATACTTCAATATGTTGTCACATTCTATCTTGTCATTTCTTATGCAAGCTTATGAAATGTGGCTAATATAAGTCCCTACTGCAGATGGCAATCACCCGCAGCGGTCACGATGCTAGTGGCTCCAACGCTAACCAGCAGGGGCCAGAGGGGCAGCAACAGCCACCGCCACCTCCTCCACCGCAGCAACCTCCGACGTGGCAGCAGCTGTATGCCACGCAAACGGAGATTCTCCGGAACCTGCAGCATCAGCAGCAGATGATGCAGCAGCAGATGATGCAGCAGCAGATGCTTCAGCATGGAGGTCAACGGGCCCCTCAGCCTCAGGTGGCCAGACACGAGGATTTTCTGGCAACGCACCCGCCGATTTTCTCTCGAGCTGATGAGCCCTTGGAGGCCGACACTTGGATTCGAGCCATCGAGTCCAAGTTCACCATTCTGGCGACGCCTTGCACCTCCAACCGCAAGGTCGTGTTCGCGGCGCAGCAGCTCCGCGGCCCAGCTCTCCTTTGGTGGGAGAACTACCTGGCCCTGCAGCAAGAGGGTCATGTAGTTGAGTGGGATGAATTCAAGGCTGCATTCAAGGCTCATCACATTCCGGCCGGTCTGGTAGAGAGGAAGCTGAATGAGTTTTTGGCGCTGACCCAGGGTACTCGCACGGTACTGCAGTACGCCCAGGCCTTCAACGGTCTGTGCCCCTATGCGGGTCATCACGCCGATTCGGATGAGAAGAAGCTTGAGAGGTTCCGACGTGGCCTTAACACCAAGTTGAAGGCACAGTTGGCCACCACCCGTGCTGCCACGTACGGCGATCTTGTCAACCTTGCCATCGCCCAGGAAGACGCCAAAGTGGTGCACAAGGCGGAGAAGAAGAGGAAGACTCCCGCTGGACCGTCGAGCGCGCAGCCACAGAGGTTCCGCCTGGTTCCCCCGGCTGCACCGCAGGGACAGTCCAGGGCACCTCAGGGAGGTGGATGGGTTGCTAGGCCGCCACAGCCTAACGCGCCTCGTTTCCCTCCACCGCCGCAGCAGCAAGCACCGAGGCAGAATGCACAGCAGCCAGCTCGCCCTGGAGCCGGCTACCAGTGTTTCAAGTGTGGAAGCAAGGACCATTTTATCAAGGATTGCCCGCAGAACAAGCAGCAAAACCAACGCCCGGGAAATCAGCAAGGCAAGGGCAAGCAGCAGCAGCGTGTGCAAGTTCGCCAAGGACGGCTCAACTACACCACCTTGGCCGACCTACCCGAGGGAGCCCCAGACATGAATGGTACTTTCCCTATCTGCACTCAACCTGCTGTGATATTGTTTGATTCCGGGGCGACACATAGTTTTATAAGCACAAGATTTCACGTGAAGTGCGGATTAAAATCGTACCATACCAAATCATCTTATGTGATATCGACTGCGGGAGGTAAAATTGCATCCAACCAAGTTACCCGAAAGGTTCCAATCAGGCTGGGAAGTAAAACATTTCCTACTGATTTGATTCTGCTTGGTATGGAAGGAATTGACATTGTGTTAGGAGCCAATTGGATGACTCAGCATAAGGTTGTCCTAGACGTTGCGGAACGAGTTGTTGAGATAAACTCGCCTACGCATGGCCCGAGTGTGCTATATCTGCCACAACGGACTTGCGTCGATGCGTGTGCTTATCCAATGGTAGAAACCCAACTAAAGGACATTCCGGTGGTATGTGAGTATGCCGATGTCTTTCCGAATGACTTACCTGGGATGCCGCCGGATAGGGACATTGAATTTGTGATTGAACTTCAACCTGGCACAGCACCTATATCAAAGAGACCGTATAGAATGCCGCCCAATGAATTGGTCGAATTAAAAATTCAACTCCAAGAATTGCTAGATAAGGGTTTCATTCGTCCAAGTGTTTCACCTTGGGGATGTCCCGCTATCTTTGTGAAAAAGAAGGACCATTCCTTGAGGTTGTGTATTGATTACCGGCCTCTCAATGCGGTAACCATTAAGAACAAGTATCCGCTTCCCCGTATTGACATCTTGTTTGACCAATTAGCTGGCGCCAGAGTGTTCTCCAAGATTGACCTTCGCTCTGGCTATCACCAAATCAAGATCAGGCCTTGTGACATCCCAAAGACTGCCTTTTCCACACGTTACGGACTATACGAGTTCTTGGTTATGTCTTTTGGACTCACCAATGCCCCAGCTTACTTCATGTATCTCATGAATTCGGTCTTCATGTCTGAACTAGACAAGTTTGTGGTGGTTTTCATTGACGACATTCTTATATATTCTAAGAATGAGGAGGAGCATACTGAGCACCTTCGCATTGTTCTTCAAAGGCTGAGAAATCACCAGCTCTACGCCAAGTTCTCCAAGTGTGAATTCTGGTTAGAGAGCGTGAAGTTTTTAGGCCACACGGTTTCCAAGGATGGTATATCCGTGGATCCAACCAAAGTGCAAGAGGTGTTAGATTGGCAACCACCTACTTCTGTCCACGAGATTCGGAGTTTTCTAGGTTTAGCCGGTTATTACCGCCGTTTTATTCCGGACTTCTCTCGGATTGCAAAGCCCATGACCGAACTCTTAAAGAAGGGAGTCAAATTTGAGTGGAATGACAAATGTGATGAAGCTTTCCACACCCTGCGAAGACATTTGACTTCAGCCCCAGTTTTGGCTCAACCCAATTGCACCAAGCCCTATGATGTCTACTGCGATGCATCAGCCACCGGTCTTAGTTGTGTTCTCATGCAAGAGAACCGAGTCATTGCTTATGCTTCTCGAGCACTCCGGCCTCATGAGCAAAACTAACCCACGCATGATCTTGAGTTAGCAGCGGTTATTCATGCTCTCAAGATGTGGAGACACTATTTGATGGGTGTTCCCTGCAACATATACACAGATCACAAGAGCCTCAAATATGTCTTCACTCAGGCACATCTGAACATGAGACAGCGAAGATGGTTGGAGTTAGCAAAGGACTATGACCTCAGTGTGCATTATCACCCCGGGAAGGCTAATGTAGTTGCGGATGCGCTAAGCCGCAAGGCTCATTGTCATTGTCTTTCCGTGGAGTCCTACGCTGACACCCTGTGTCACGAAATGGCAAAGCTCAATTTAGAGATTGTTCCACACGGGTACTTCAGCCATATTGCAGTGGAACCAACCTTGCACGATCAGATTGTTGTAGCCCAATTAAATGACGCGGGCATTAAAATTCTTAAAAGGAAATTGTCCAAGGAGAAGGTGAAAGAGAAGTACAAGTGTTTCCGGTTAGATGGGCAGGGAGTGATGTGGTTTGGACATCGCCTCGTGGTGCCCAAAAACGCGGAACTCCGGAGGAAGATTATGGATGAGGCACATCTCTCTAAATTTTCTATCCATCCCGGCAGCACCAAAATGTACCAAGATTTGAAACAAAACTTTTGGTGGACTCGGATGAAGCGAGAGATTGCCACCTACGTGTCGGAATGTGACACATGCCAGCGGGTTAAGGCAAGCCACTTGAAGGTAGCAGGCACGCTTCAACCTCTACCTATTCCCTCATGGAAGTGGGAAGATATAAGCATGGATTTTTGTGGCGGACCACTCCGAAATTATTCCAAGTTAAGTACCTTCAGACCACTAATCCCGTAGTCAGGCACTTAATCCGGAATAAGCTGGAGCGCCGTCGGATTAAACCCGATTAAACCACGTACCTAACTAGATCGTAACAGCAGCAGGCCCACACGAAGGTGAGTTCCAGAGATTACAACATTCCACAATTTAAATTACAGACATAGAGAAGTAGTTATTACAAACCGAGTTCAAATTTAAAATCAGAGTACACAAGTTTTGCAGCGGAATTTTAAAAGTTCGATAACTGAATTTAAAAGTTCATTGCAGCGGAAGTAAATAATCTAACGACGGAATAAGTAACTCCGTGATGAAGCCTGCCACGAAGCTACTCCTCCTGATCCTCGCCAGAGGACGGAACCCATTCGATGTGCCAGCCAGGTGGAACCTGGGCAGGCCAAGTCATAGCATCCACATCCAAGATTATACCTGTAAAAATAATGCCACAAGCAAGGCTGAGTATGCTAATACTCAGCAAGGCTTACCCGTCGGGTGAAAAACTACATCACCGACGTCTAGACAATGAAAGGCTTTTGGCTGGTGGGTTTGTTTGCCCAAAAAGCAACTAAAGGTAGATCCTACTTTCAAGTTTTAGCACCATATTCTAATAGATTTAACCATTCTAGATTAGCATCCTCTCTAAGCATACAAGTGGAGCAATACAATTTAATTCATAGAACAATTCATAATCTCAAATTCCACTTGTTACTCGATGTGGCATGACGGTCAAGCAGTCTCATTAACCGCGAGAAGCGGACAGTTCGAACCGAATTTGTGCTACCTGGCCAGGGGAAACCCAACACACACGGATACTCTGCTTGCGATAAAAGGTACAAGCATTTCCCAACCTTTCCCATCGATCCACAATTCGGAACCGGGTCCACTTCCTTAGGATAAAGGTTTACTGCTTCACTCACAGCATCACGCATATATCCACAAGTGTACGGCAGGGGAAACAAAGTTTCCAAGGAGAGATGGCTATCGGCCCTAGCTGCTTCAATCTGGTACCGGGCTTACCGGCTCCCATATACCGGCATGCATGTGGTACGTTCAAAGACTTGACTTAGTATCCACACCTTCCGACCTTAACCAATTATCAAACACGGACGGGAGATCTACATCTATCATCCCGCCCGTCAATCCTTATGATTCCAACATAAGTAAAGACGAACAATTCCTATGTCTCGCGAGTGACAGGAAATCACTCGACTTGTAACGGACCTAAAGCAATGCTCTATCGATCCCTTTCATACTAGTGTTGCAAGTCATAGGTACTAGGAATTTATTTCAGCTATGGTTTTCAATCAACTCCTAGAAACGTAAATGCGCAAACATAGGGAATTCAAAGTGCATAATTTAGAAATGTTAGGTCATGCTCCGGGGCTTGCCTTTTTGCTCAACTCAAAGCTTGGGCTAAGGTAGGGTTAGTTTGACTTGCTTCCGCAGCATTTCCCCCATCCTTCTTGTGGTCCTTCTTCGAAATCCGGGACGGGTACGCATGCTCCGGGATCTATACGAGATGCATATGCATAAGATTTACAGCGATTTCAATGATCCAATAAGAGCGCGGGGCATTTGAGGCCATAACCACCTAGCCAAAATAAATTCTCTTCTTTCACCTTTCAACACCATTCGGAAAGGTGCCATAAAGGTTTTTACTTTCGATGGTGATTGTGTATATATATAAAAGAATTCTACTTATTTCTTCACAAATTAGGGTGGCTGTTCTGAATTTTAGATTCTAACCATTTCATTTCAATTAATTAACCAAAAAGGTTTATTCTTTTATATATTTCAATTTCCACCTAGATTCTTTCTATTTTTGTTTCTCCATTTCTGCTTAACATTTTTAGCTATAAACTTTATGACAGCTACTGGAGTATAAGAGCTAAGCTCACTCCAAAATTTAGCTAATTTCGAGCTACACATAATTTATTAAAAATCTATAAACAGCTAGCCGCAGGAAGTGAATTAAATTCATAATAAATTGAAAATTTATCCATTTCAGGAGATCTTCCTACCAAAGCTAAGCATAAGCATGAGGAGGGCTCTGGCCAAGTGATGGCTCAAAACAACCCTTGGGTAGTCCTCAATATTTTTCTATCCAAAAACACATATTTATTTATTTACCAACTTAAACAGAGCAAAAATTAAGTTTTCCATTTTTAACATGTGTGCTAACAAGTTTTAAGTTCTCAGGAGCAAAATGGTGATTTTTCGCTACACAGTTTATTTTTAGTGATTTCTTTACTGCAAAAAGTCTGAAAACACAATTTAATTCATATCTGGAGCTACACACCATTTTTTTGGGTCTCCTTTGGACACAAGCTGTCCAAAGCCACTATACACAACATATCCAAAGATCACTTTCATAGCTGCTGTAGTTTAGGAATTATGCACAAAAGTTCATTTTCAAAGTTTGATTTTTAGAGCCTGAACCAAGCAATAAAAGCATATACATGCTGTGTAGGGAATGAAATATACATCACCAGGAGTACAAAGAATTTTGGTTTGTATTTTTATGATTTTTCTACGATTTTATATTGAATTTACAAGTTCACAGCCGGAACCCTAGATCTGCAGTTTCGGCTATTACATATAGGTCCTCGGTTTTTGCATTGGGAACCCTAAAAAGATTTCGCGAATTGCAATCAGGTCCTTGGGCGGAGCAGTGACCTCGGCGGCCCAAATTCCGGCGAAGGGAGGCCGGGGATGGCCGGACTGAGGGCACTGGAGGGATTAGGGGCTCACCACGAGGCGGTCTTGTGCAGCAGTCGAGGTCGGAGGCGGACCGTAGAGGGCCGGCCATGGGAGCAGCGGCGGAGCAGCCGCCGGAGCTCGGTTTCCGGCGAGGACGGTGGCCGGAGTGGAGGGGATGCGGCTGGGGAAGGTAGAGTGGAGGTAGGGGAACCCGTTTTGGCCGTGGCTTTGAGCGGGGGATGGCCGCAGGGGGGATCTCGACGGTGAGCTCGAGCTTGGGCGCCCATGGCGGCTGGCGGCTCTGGAATCAGCGATTCCAGACCGTGGGTGATGGGGGGCTCGGCGAGGGCGGGTCTAGGAGTGAGCTGGGGTCGTGGGGAAGGCCCGTGTGGAAGGAATCGGAGGAAGATGGAGTGGGGCAGCAGAGGGACGGTGGCTCTGTTCTTCGCGTCGCCGTGAGGAAGAAGAAGAAGAACGAGCAGCGGAGGCGCTGCAGGCGGGCAGGACAGCGGCTAGGTGGCCAGGCGCGTTGGAGAGGTGGAGGGGAAGGTCGGGGGCTGCGCGGAGAAGGCCGTGGGGCAGCAGAGCAGCAGGGTCGAGCTCGAGCAGAGCCTCCATGGCGCCAATGGAGGGCAGCTGCTCTGAAGGTGGAAGAGGCTAGGGTTTGGGCGTCGGGGAGCTTAATAGGCGACGACCGGAAGGGGTAGAGAGGGGATTTCGCGTGGGGAAGGGAGGAGCTGGCGCCAGGGACTCGTGGCACCTCCACCGGCGCTGCCCACTGCATGCAGGACAGGGAGGAGAGAGGTGGCGTGAGGAGGAAGAAGGGGACTGACAGGTGGGGCCGGGCTGTAAGAGAGAGGAAATAAATTTCCTATTTAAAAGTTTTGCTCTAAAAGAAATAGCTCCCGAGGTCCAAAAATTATGAATAAATACATTTTAGAAACCTTAGAACATTTGTGTTACAATGGAGGTTTGAAAAGTTGCAAAACATTCTTGGTTTAGATGCAGTTTTAAATTCAAAAAGACTTGAATTTGAATTTGGTATGAATTTTTGGCCCTAGCAATTCAACTCCAAAAATAGGGGGAAAAAGATGTAAATTCAACTTTTGGGACCTAGTCTTTTATAAGCTTTTTACCCATCAAAGTTATATTAGAGAATTTGGGCTTTCTTTACAAGTCATAATTTTAATCCAAATTCAATTTCCATAATTCTAATTGCTTCCAAAGATATTTCGAATAAGGTAGAAAGAGAAGGTGTTTTATTTTTCATACTAAGCCATCTTTGTAAGACTAAACTCAAGTCTTAATAACTTCCTCATTTGGTAGTGTTAGTCCAAGTTTTCACCCTTTGTCAAAAGGTTGTAAAATCATAGCTTCCTTTCCATTGTTTTGCCTTATCTTGCCAATTCCCTTTATTAATTATTTTATTAACCTCTCCCTCCATTCTTAAACCCTTCAATAGTGTCACTTAAACATCAGAGGTAGGATACTCAAGAGAGTTTTTAATTTAAAGTCCTCCCCCCTTTTATTCTGGGAGTAAAATCTTATTTTAACTTTAGAGTTAAAACATGGACACATACATGGAGGTTAGAGCTTATTTATTTTATATGCCCAACTTTAATTATGTCACTAACAACATAACTTATTTTAAAATATTAATTAATTTACATCCTTTGTTCTTTATGAAAGCTCATGTTGTGGACAAATTCTCATTTATTACTAAAACCAAAAGGTTGCCACATGTAGGCCATGATTAGAACTGCAAGCCTACTAGTCCAATTATTTAAGCCTAACATTAAATCATTGACAATTAATTTACTAAGGAACATTAGGAGCACTATAAATATTATTTTATTATAGCCCAAGTGTGCTCCCTTAAAAAGGGTGTGTGGCCGTGTGTTTTCCATCTCAGGGTTAAATTGATCTTTCAAACTTGATTTCCTAGGTTTGGTGAATAAAGGCTCTGAGATATACATATCCCACCAAGTTTGCAATGTCACATTTTTATATATACACAACTTCCATTTGAGAAAGTGGTTTGGTTTTACAATTAGAAAATACTTTCCCAAAGAAAGGTGTTTCGAAACAAGAAAAGAACTACAACCTTTCATAGACGTTTGTGATGTGCACAACTCTTATTCATAATTAAATTAGAACCTTGCCTTCAGAAGGTCATTAGTATCTTTAGTTAGAATTATTTCATGTGTTTGATTTCATATGAGCCATTAGTCCTTTAAGACCTTTAGGGCATAGAAGCATTACTTAATTTGTCGTTCAATCCTGTAAGAGAGGATGTTTAGATTTGTGCTAGAAAAGTTTTTGTAGGGTTCAACTTCAAGAACCAAGGCACGAGTACAAACTTAACCATCCTCGTGTATAATTCTCATTCCTACTAGTGATTCAGTTTCAGGGTTTATTGCCTTAGTTTGTTTAATCACTCTTATTTATACGCTTTAAACACCAGGGGTGTTACAATTTTATTGTTGGACTTCCCAGGACCCCTCAGGGCCACGACTCCATCTGGGTAATTGTGGATCGCCTCACCAAAACCGCACACTTTATTCCAGTCAATACCATTTACACTGCCAAGAAGTACGCAGAAATTTATCTGGAGCGGATCGTTTGTCTACACGGGGTACCCAAGACGATAATTTCAGATCGTGGTGCTCCGTTCGTAGCACGCTTTTGGGAACAATTGCAAATGTCCCTAGGCACCAAACTGATCCGTAGTTCAGCATATCACCCTCAAACCGATGGGCAGACGGAAAGGGTAAATCAAATACTTGAGGATATGCTTCGAGCTTGTGTTATTCATTATGGGAAGAATTGGGAGAAGTGTTTATCTCTGGCCGAATTCTCCTATAATAACAGCTAGCAAGCAAGTCTTAAAATGGCACCCTTCGAAGCCTTGTATGGTAGAAGATGTCGGACCCCGTTGTGTTGGTCCCAGGCAGGCGAGAGATATACTTATGGCCCTGACCTTGTGAAGGAAGCAGAAGAAAGGGTTAGGATCATTCGGGAGAATTTGAAGACCGCCCAGTCACGGCAAAAGAGCTACTTTGATCAGCGGCGGAAGCCACTTCAATTTGAAGTTGGTGATCACGTGTATCTTAAGGTCTCCCCGACCAAGGGTGTGCAAAGATTTGGACTTAAAGGCAAGCTTGCACCTCGCTATATCGGCCCGTATGAAATTACTCAACAATGTGGGCCGGTAGCCTATCAAGTGAAACTTCCCGAGAAACTTTCAGCTGTACACAATGTATTCCATGTTTCTCAACTCAAGAGGTGTCTTCGTGTTCCGACCGAAGTTGTTGAACAAGCGGAACTCTCGGTTGAACCGGATCTCTCTTATGATGAGCATCCTGTCAAGATCCTCGATGAGAAGGAGCGACAAACACGAAGGAAAGGAGTTAAAATGTACAAAATTCAGTGGAGTCATCACTCCGAAGATGAAGCCACGTGGGAAACCGAGGACTATCTTAGGAAGAATTTCCCCGACATCCTTTCTTAAGCCAAGGTATTTCTTTTCCCCTCCTTAACCTTAAGTCTAACCGAATCTCGGGACGAGATTCCTTTTAAGGGGGGTAGGCTGTGACATCTCTGATGTCAAAAATATTAAAAAGTGCAATTAAGATCAGTGAACAGGGAATTGTGGGATGAAATTCAAAAATCCATCAAAAATTCAAATTTTAATTCAAAAAAAAAACAGGGGTTGTTTGGCACCAACTGAAAACTCGAGATTTTTGTACTAAACTTAAAAATCTCCAAAAATAAAAGTTGTTTGTCATCACAAATAAACCCTAGTCACTGTTTGGAACTTTTGAAAATTTTGCAGTTTAGTCCCTCAAAAACTCAAATTACCATTCTGGGCACCTTTTTGTTTTTGGGTTATTTGAGCTTGAAAAACTTCGAATTTCAAGTTCATCCCAAAAAGAAAGTTGTGTCACATCTTCCAAACTACAACTTTTATTTTTACACTTTTTCAAGTTCAGTTCAAATTTTTGGTGAAAATTCGAATTCAAACTCAGAGCTCCACGGGCATGCTACAGTGCCCTGGCGCGCGCTAGCGCCGGCCGGAGCTCGGCCGCCACGTGGCCGGCGAGCGGCGCAGGCGGCGCTGAGCTGGCCGAGCCACGGCGGACGTTGGCGCTTGTCGCCTAGCCGTTGTCCGGCCACTCCCGAGCTGTCACTTCGCCGCCGTCGCCTCTCCTCGCCTCGCGCCGCGGACGCCATCATGGCGGTCTCGCGCCGCCACGAGCGCGCCGCGCCGAGCGCACTGCAGGCGCTAGAAGCCGTTCGCGTCGCGCCAAAGCCTCTGCTGAGGATCTCCACTACATCACGCGATGATCGTTGATGCCCAACCGCGAGGAAGCGCTCTGTTCGAGCTCGCCGCGCCATCAATGGCGACCGCGACAGCTGCCCACGCGCACGCACGATCCCGAGACCTCACGGTGCCGCTCTCGCGTGCCCAAGCCTCCCACCGAGCCCCTCTCACACTCCATTCACTCGCTCACTGCCTCAGCTCAACTCCTCGCGCGTTCCCCCACCTTCTTCCTCCCCGCGCCGCGCAAACCAACCCGAGCATCTCCGAGAAATTCCCCGTCCACGCTCCACCATTCCCAAATCCATCCCGCTCGGAGCTAGACCACTCCACCAGCTCCATTTCCCCCCACTTTCCCCAAGAGATTACCCCTTCTCCGGCTCGAATTTTCGATTTCCCCCAAATCGCGAATTCCGGCCACCAAAGCACCCGCACGTCGAGCCCCTACTCCGAGCTGTTCCCGAGCTTCCCCGAGCACGCCATTGGCTTCCTTGAGCTCTGCTGAAGCTCTAGGACCCCTCAGCCCTCCGCGAACGACCCCGAGCTCGCCGGCGTAGAAGCCGCGGCGGCCGCGCCGCCACCTCCTCGTCGCCGGCACGACTCCGACCACCCCCGGCCTCCAAACCGCCCTCAAACGACTCGTGGTGAGCCCAGGACCCTTTTCCCCCACTTTCCCGAGCCTAGTTCGTCGTAGTTTGGCCGGCGCAACTCCGGCGAGGTCCTAGGGACCGAAGTTCATCTTCTTCCTTTGTCCAGGGGTCTCTGTGCAAAAGTTCAGGACTTGTTCGCGAAGTTTTGAAAGTTCTAGGGTTCTCTGCGAAAATAGATTCTTAACCCTAGATTTGTTTTTCCCGAATCCTGTAAAATCCATTAAAAATCTTACAAAAATCAGAAAAATACACAAAAATACTCCTCGGATTCGTGAGAGTCTAAACTACAATCTCTATTAGACATGTGTATGCTTTTGGTGAACTGTATGAGAATTAAAATTCAAACTATGAAAACCTAAAGTTGTGCACCATTTCAAATCCAGAGCTACGCTAGGGTTGAGCTTTGGATATGTTGTTTGTAGTGACTTTTGACAGCTTGTGTCCAAAGGGGACCTAAAAATATGAACTGTAGCTCCAGTTATGAATTTAAATGTATTTCCTGTCTTTTTGCAGTGCAGAAATCATTAAAAATAATTTGTGTAGTGAAAAATCACCATTTTGCTTCAGAGGACTAAAAACTTGATAACACACATGTTAAAAATGAAAAACTTAATTTTTGCTCTGTTTAAGATGGCCAATAATTAAATATGTGTTTTTGGATAGAAAATTATTGAGGACTACCCAAGGGTTATTTTGAGCCACCACTTGGTCAGAGCCCTCCTCATGCTTATGCTTAGCTTTGGTACGAAAATCTCCTGAAATGGGTGAATTTTCAATTTTATGTGAATTAAATTCATTTCTGCAGGCAGCAACTTGTTATATTTTTAATAAATTGTGTATAGCTCCAAATTAGCTAAATTTTGGAGTGAGCTTAGCTCTTATACTCCAGTAGCTGTCATAAAGTTTATAGCTAAAAATAATGAACAGAAATGGAGAAACAAAAATGAGAAGGAATCTAGTTGGAAATTGATTTATATAAAAGAATAAACCTTTTTGGTTAATTAGTTAAAATAAAATGGACAGAACCTGAAATTCCAGAACAGCACCCAACTTTAAGAAGAAATAAAAAGAAATCTTTTATATATGTACACAATCACCATCGAAATCAATAAAACCTTTCCCACACCTACACCTTGCTTTTGTGAAGAAAATAGAAATGCCTAAGCATGTCTAGGTGAATATGGCCTTCAAGGCCTAAATCTTAGAATTTAAAGGCAGCCGCCTTAAACTATGCATCTCATGTAGAAGGCGCCATCCCGGACGGCAACTACACCCTCATCCCCGCAAACGAGGAAGGAGTCCCGGAGCACGGTGCCAGTGAAGAAGCGACCAACCCGGAGGCTAACCCCCAAACCGAGCAAGAAGGCAAGCCCCGGAGCATAACCTAACTTTACCAAATTATGCACTTTGAATTCTCTATGTTTGCGCATTTACGTTTCCAGGATTTGATTGAATACCGTAGCTGCAAATTTCCTAGTACCTATGACTTGCAACACTAGTATCAAAGGATCGATAGTGCATTGCTTTAGGTCCGTTACAAGTCGAGTGATTTCCTGTCACTCGCGAGAAATAGGAATTGCTTGTCTTTACTTATGTTGGAATCATAAGGATTGACGGGCGGGATGATAGATGTAGATCTCCCGTCCGTGTATGATAATTGATTAAGGTCGGAAGGTGTGGATGCGTTGTCAAGTTTTTGAACGTACCACATGCATGCCGATGTATGGGGATCGGTAAGCCCGGTACCAGATTGAAGCAGCTAGGGCCGATAGCCATCTCTCCTTGGAAACTTTGTTTTCCCCTGCCGTACACTTGTGGATATATGCGTGAGACTGTGAGTGAAGCAGTAAACCTTTATCCTAAGGAAATGGACCCGGTTCCGAATTGTGGATCGATGGGAAAGGTTGGGAAATGCTTGTACCTTTTATAGCAAGCAGAGTATCCGTGTGTGTTGGGTTTCCCCTGGCCAGGTAGCAGAAATTCGGTTCGAACTGTCCGCTTCTCGCGGTTAATGAGACTGCTTGACCGCCATGCTACATCGAGTAACAAGTGGAATTATGAGAACTATGAACTTGTTGTATGAATTAAATTGTATTGCACTACTTGTATGCTTAGAAAGGATGCTAATCTAGAATGGTTAAATTTACTAGAATATGAAGCTAAAACTTGAAAGCAAGGATCTACCTTTAGTTGCTTTTTGGCAAACAAACCCACCAGCCAAAAGCCTCTCATTGTCTAGATGTCGGTGATGTAGTTTTCACCCGACGGGTAAGCCTTGCTGAGTATTAGTATACTCAGCCTTGCTTGTGGCATTGTTTTACAGGTATACCTTTGGATGTCGATGCTTTGACTTGGCCTGTCCAGGTTCCACCTGGCTGGCACATCGAATGGGTCCCGTCCTCTGCCGAGGATCGGGAGGAGTAGCTTCGTGGCAGGCTTCAGCACGGAGTTATTTGTATCATCGTTAGATCGTTTTTCTTCCGCTGCTATGAACTTTTAAATTCCGCTGTTTTGAACTTCTAATTCCGCTACAAGACTTTGTACTCTGATTTTAATTTGAACATGGTTTGTAATAACTTATGATACCTATGTGTGTATTTTAATTTGTGGAATGTTGTAATCTCTGGAACTCACCTTCGTGTGGGCGTGCTGTTGTTTCGATCGAGAAAAGTACGTGGTTTAATCGGGTTTAATCCGACGGCGCTCCAGCTTATTCCGGATTAAGTGCCTGACTACGCCATTAGTGGTCCGAGGGTACTTAACTTGGAATAATTTCGGAGTGGTCCGCCACAGTTACGAGGTAGTGCATCCGGGCACCGTAACGGGCCCGTTTCGCTCCGTTTTGCATGCAGAAGGTACCGAAACGCGCCAAATCACTCCCTAACATCGTTTTGGGTCCAATGGAGGCTATTGGGTATGTTCGTGCGAAAAATTTCAACAGAAGTTCGGGGCGCGAAAAGTGCATTCGGGTCCCGAAACACCCGTTTTGCTTCGATTTTCGTGCAGTAGGTAACCGTATGCTCCAAAACACTCCCAAACATCATTTAGGGCCTAACGGAGTAGATTGGAAGTGTCCGTAGCGAAAAACCCATTTTGAAGTTCGTTGTTACGAGGCAGTGCATCCGGGCACCGTAACGGGCCCGTTTCGCTCCGTTTTGCATGCAGAAGGTATCGAAACGCGCCAAATCCCTCCCTAACATCGTTTTGGGTCCAATGGAGGCTATTGGGTATGTTAGTTCGGGGCGCGAAACAGTGCATTCGGGTGCCGAAACGCCAGTTTTGCTTCGATTTTCGTGCAGTAGGTAACCGAATGCTCCAAAACACTCCCAAACATCATTTAGGGCCTAACGGAGTAGATTGGAAGTGTCCGTAGCGAAAAACCCATTTTGGAGTTCGTTGTTACGAGGCAGTGCATCCGGGCACTGTAACGGGCCCGTTTCGCTCCGTTTTGCATGCAGAAGGTACCGAAACGCGCCAAATCACTCCCTAACATCGTTTTGGGTCCAATGGAGGTTATTGGGTATGTTCGTGCGAAAAAATTCAACAGAAGTTCGGGGCGCGAAATAGTGCATTCGGCATCGAAACACCCGTTTTGCTTTGATTTTCATGCAGTAGGTAACCGAATGCTGCAAAACACTCCCAAACATCATTTATGGCCTAACGGAATAGATTGGAAGTGTCCGTAGCGAAAAGCCCATTTTGAAGTTCGTTGTTACGAGGCAGTGCACCTTAGCGGGCCCGTTTCGCTCCGTTTTGTATGCAGAAGGTATCGAAACGCGCCAAATCCCTCCCTAACATCGTTTTGGGTCCAACGGAGGCTATTGGCTATGTTAGTTCGGGGCGCGAAACAGTGCATTCGTGTGCCGAAACGCCCGTTTTGCTTCGATTTTCGTGCAGTAGGTAATCGAATGTTCCAAAACACTCCCAAACATCATTTACGGCCTAATGGAGTAGATTGCAAGTGTCCGTAGCGAAAAACCCATTTTGGAGTTTGTTGTTACGAGGCAGTGCATCCGGGCACCGTAACGGGCCCGTTTCGCTCCATTTTGCATGCAGAAGGTACCGAAACGCGCCAAATCACTCCCTAACATCGTTTTGGGTCCAATGGAGGCTATTGGGTATGTTCGTGCGAAAAAATTCAACAGAAGTTTGGGGCGCGAAATAGTGCATTCGGCACCGAAACACCCGTTTTGCTTTGATTTTCGTGCAGTAGGTAACCGAATGCTGCAAAAAACTCCCAAACATCATTTAGGGCCTAACGGAGTAGATTGGAAGTGTCCGTAGCGAAAAACCCATTTTGAAGTTCGTTGTTACGAGGCAGTGCATCCGGGCACCGTAACGGGGCCGTTTCGCTCCGTTTTGCATGCAGAAGGTACCGAAACGCGCCTAATCACTCCCTAACATCGTTTTGGGTCCAATGGAGGCTATTGGGTATGTTCGTGCGAAAAAATTCAACAGAAGTTCGGGGCGCGAAACAGTGCATTCGGGTCCCGAAACACCCGTTTTGCTTCGATTTCCGTGCAGTAGGTAACCGAATGCTCCAAAACACTCCCAAACATCATTTAGGGCCTAATGGAGTAGATTGGAAGTGTCCGTAGCGAAAACCCATTTTGAAGTTTGTTGCTACGAGGCTGTGCATCCGGGCACCGAAACGGGCCCGTTTCGCTCCGTTTTGCATGCAGAAGGTATCGAAACGCGCCAAATCCCTCCCTAACATCGTTTTGGGTCCAATGGAGGCTATTGGGTATGTTCGTGCGAAAAAATCAACAGAAGTTTGGGGCGCGAAACAGTGCATTCGGGTCCCGAAACACCCGTTTTGCTTCGATTTTCGTGCAGCAGGTAACCAAATGCTCCAAAACACTCCCAAACATCATTTAGGGCCTAACGGAGTAGATTGGGAGTGTCCGTAGCGAAAAACCCATTTTAAAGTTCGTTGCTACGAGGCAGTGCATCCGGGCACCGTAATGGGCCCGTTTCGCTCCGTTTTGGATGCAGAAGGTACCAAAACGCGCCAAATCCCTCCCTAACATCGTTTTGGGTCCAATGGAGGCTATAGGGTATGTTCGTGCGAAAAAATTCAACAGAAGTTCGGGGCGCGAAATAGTGCATTCGGCACCGAAACACCCGTTTTGCTTTGATTTTCGTGCAGTAGGTAACCGAATGCTGCAAAACACTCCCAAAAATCATTTAGGTCCTAACGGAGTAGATTCGAAGTGTCCGTAGCGAAAAACCCATTTTGAAGTTCGTTGTTACGAGGCAGTGCATCCGGGCACCGTAACGGGCCCGTTTCGCTCCGTTTTGCATGCAGAAGGTACCGAAATGCGCCAAATCACTCCCTAACATCGTTTTGGATCCAATGGAGGCTATTGGGTATGTTCGTGCGAAAAAATTCAACAGAAGTTCGGGGCGCGAAATAGTGCATTCGGCATCGAAACACCCGTTTTGCTTTGATTTTCATGCAGTAGGTAACCGAATGCTGCAAAACACTACCAAACATCATTTACGGCCTAACAGAGTAGATTGGAAGGGTCCGTAGCGAAAAACCCATTTTGAAGTTTGTTGCTACGAGGCAGTGCATCCGGGCACCGAAACGGGCCCGTTTCGCTCCGTTTTGCATGCAGAAGGTACCGAAACGCGCCAAATCCCTCCCTAACATCGTTTTGAGTCCAATGGAGGCTATTGGGTATGTTCGTGCGAAAAAAATCAACAGAAGTTCGGGGCGCAAAACAGTGCATTCGGGTGCCGAAACGCCCGTTTTGCTTCGATTTTCGTGCAGTAGGTAACCAAATGCTCCAAAACACTCCCAAACATCATTTAGGTCCTAACGGAGTAGATTGGGAGTGTCCGTAGCGAAAAACCCATTTTAAAGTTCGTTGCTACGAGGCAGTGCATCCGGGCACCGTAATGGGCCCGTTTCGCTCCGTTTTGGATGCACAAGGTACCAAAACGCGCCAAATCCCTCCCTAACATCGTTTTGGGTCCAATGGAGGCTATAGGGTATGTTCGTGCGAAAAAATTCAACAGAAGTTCGGGGCGCGAAATAGTGCATTCGGCACCGAAACACCCGTTTTGCTTTGATTTTCGTGCAGTAGGTAACCGAATGCTGCAAAACACTCCCAAAAATCATTTAGGGCCTAACGGAGTAGATTCGAAGTGTCCGTAGCGAAAAACCCATTTAGAAGTTCGTTGTTACGAGGTAGTGCATCCGGGCACCGTAACGGGCCCGTTTCGCTCCGTTTTGCATGCAGAAGGTACCGAAATGCGCCAAATCACTCCCTAACATCGTTTTGGATCCAATGGAGGCTATTGGGTATGTTCGTGCGAAAAAATTCAACAGAAGTTCGGGGCGCGAAAAGTACATTCGGGTCCCGAAACACCCGTTTTGCTTCGATTTTCGTGCAGTAGGTAACCGAATGCTCCAAAACACTCCCAAACATCATTTACGGCCTAACGGAGTAGATTGGAAGTGTCCGTAGCGAAAAGCCCATTTTGAAGTTCGCTGTTACGAGGCAGTGCATCCGGGCACCGTAACGGGCCCGTTTCGCTCCGTTTTGCATGCAGAAGGTATCGAAACGCGCCAAATCCCTCCCTAACATCGTTTTGGGTCCAACGGAGGCTATTGGGTATGTTAGTTCGGGGCGCGAAACAGTGCATTCGGGTGCCGAAACGCCCGTTCTGCTTCGATTTTCGTGCAGTAGGTAACCGAATGCTCCAAAACACTCCCAAACATCATTTAGGGCCTAATGGAGTAGATTGGAAGTGTCCGTAGCGAAAAACCCATTTTGGAGTTCGTTGTTACGAGGCAGTGCATCCGGGCACTGTAACGGGCCCTGTTTCGCTCCGTTTTGCATGCAGAAGGTACCGAAACACGCCAAATCACTCCCTAACATCGTTTTGGGTCCAATGGAGGTTATTGGGTATGTTCGTGCGAAAAAATTCAACAGAAGTTCGGGGCGCGAAATAGTGCATTCGGCATCGAAACACCCGTTTTGCTTTGATTTTCATGCAGTAGGTAACCGAATGCTGCAAAACACTACCAAACATCATTTACGGCCTAACAGAGTAGATTGGAAGTGTCCGTAGCGAAAAACCCATTTTGAAGTTTGTTGCTACGAGGCAGTGCATCCGGGCACCGAAACGGGCCCGTTTCGCTCCGTTTTGCATGCAGAAGGTACCGAAACGCGCCTAATCCCTCCCTAACATTGTTTTGGGTCCAATGGAGGCTCTTGGGTATGTTCGTGCGAAAAAAATCAACAGAAGTTCGGGGCGCAAAACAGTGCATTCGGGTGCCGAAACGCCCGTTTTGCTTCGATTTTCGTGCAGTAGGTAACCAAATGCTCCAAAACACTCCCAAACATCATTTAGGTCCTAACGGAGTAGATTGGGAGTGTCCGTAGCGAAAAACCCATTTTAAAGTTCGTTGCTACGAGGCAGTGCATCCGGGCACCGTAATGGGCCCGTTTCGCTCCGTTTTGGATGCAGAAGGTACCAAAACGCGCCAAATCCCTCCCTAACATCGTTTTGGGTCCAATGGAGGCTATAGGGTATGTTCGTGCGAAAAAATTCAACAGAAGTTCGGGGCGCGAAATAGTGCATTCGGCACCGAAACACCCGTTTTGCTTTGATTTTCGTGCAGTAGGTAACCGAATGCTGCAAAACACTCCCAAACATCATTTAGGGCCTAACGGAGTAGATTCGAAGTGTCCGTACCGAAAACCCCATTTTGAAGTTCGTTGTTACGAGGTAGTGCATCCGGGCACCGTAACGGGCCCGTTTCGCTCCGTTTTGCATGCAGAAGGTACCGAAATGCGCCAAATCACTCCTTAACATCGTTTTGGGTCCAATGGAGGCTATTGGGTATGTTCGTGCGAAAAAATTCAACAGAAGTTCGGGGCGCGAAAAGTGCATTCGGATCCCGAAACACCCGTTTTGCTTCGATTTTCGTGCAGTAGGTAACCGAATGCTCCAAAACACTCCCAAACATCATTTACGGCCTAACGGAGTAGATTGGAAGTGTCCGTAGCGAAAAGCCCATTTTGAAGTTCGTTGTTACGAGGCAGTGCATTCGGGCACCGTAACGGGCCCGTTTCGCTCCGTTTTGCATGCAGAAGGTATCGAAACGCGCCAAATCCCTCCCTAACATCGTTTTGGGTCCAACGGAGGCTATTGGGTGTGTTAGTTCGGGGCGCGAAACAGTGCATTCGGGTGCCGAAACGCCCGTTTTGCTTCGATTTTCGTGCAGTAGGTAACCGAATGCTCCAAAACACTCCCAAACATCATTTAGGGCCTAATGGAGTAGATTGCAAGTGTCCGTAGCGAAAAACCCATTTTGGAGTTCGTTGTTACGAGGCAGTGCATCCGGGCACTGTAACGGGCCTGTTTCGCTCCGTTTTGCATGCAGAAGGTACAGAAACGCGCGAAATCACTCCCTAACATCGTTTTGGGTCCAATGGAGGTTATTGGGTATGTTCGTGCGAAAAAATTCAACAGAAGTTCGGGGCGCGAAATAGTGCATTCGGCATCGAAACACCCGTTATGCTTTGATTTTCATGCAGTAGGTAACCGAATGCTGCAAAACACTCCCAAACATCATTTACGGCCTAACGGAGTAGATTGGAAGTGTCCGTAGCGAAAAGCCCATTTTGAAGTTCGTTGTTACGAGGCAGTGCATCCGGGCACCGTAGCGGGCCCGTTTCGCTCCGTTTTGTATGCAGAAGGTATCGAAACGCGTCAAATCCCTCCCTAACATCGTTTTGGGTCCAACGGAGGCTATTGGGTATGTTAGTTCGGGGCGCGAAACAGTGCATTCGGGTGCCGAAACGCCCGTTTTGCTTCGATTTTCGTGCAGTAGGTAACCGAATGCTCCAAAACACTCCCAAACATCATTTAGGGCCTAATGGAGTAGATTGCAAGTGTCCGTAGCAAAAAACCCATTTTGGAGTTCGTTGTTACGAGGCAGTGCATCCGGGCACTGTAACGGGCCTGTTTCGCTCCATTTTGCATGCAGAAGGTACCGAAACGCGCGAAATCACTCCCTAACATCATTTTGGGTCCAATGGAGGTTATTGGGTATGTTCGTGCGAAAAAATTCAACAGAAGTTCGGGGCGCGAAATAGTGCATTCGGCACCGAAACACCCGTTTGGCTTTGATTTTCGTGCAGTAGGTAACCGAATGCTGCAAAAAATTCTAAAACATCATTTAGGGCCTAACGGAGTAGATTGGAAGTGTCCGTAGCGAAAAACCCATTTTGAAGTTCGTTGTTACGAGGCAGTACATCCGGGCACCGTAACGGGCCCGTTTCGCTCCGTTTTGGATGCAGAAGGTACCGAAACGCACCAAATCCCTCCCTAGCATCGTTTTGGGTCCAATGGAGGCTATAGGGTATGTTCGTTCGAAAAAATTCAACAGAAGTTCGGGGCGCGAAATAGTGCATTCGGGTGCCGAAACTCCCGTTTTGCTTCGATTTTCGTGCAGTAGGTAACCGAATGCTCCAAAACACTCCCAAACATCATTTAGGGCCTAACGGAGTAGATTGGAAGTGTCCGTAGCGAAAAACCCATTTTAAAGTTCGTTGCTACGAGGCAGTGCATCCGGGCACCGTAACAGGCCCGTTTCGCTCCGTTTTGCATGCAGAAGGTACCGAAACGCGCCAAATCCCTCCCTAACATCGTTTTGGGTCCAATGGAGGCTATAGGGTATGATCGTGCGAAAAAATTCAACAGAAGTTCGGGGCGCGAAATAGTGCATTCGGCACCGAAACACCCGTTTTGCTTTGATTTTCGTGCAGTTGGTAACCGAATGCTGCAAAACACTCCCAAACATCATTTAGGGCCTAACGGAGTAGATTCGAAGTGTCCGTAGCGAAAAACCCATTTTGAAGTTCGTTGTTACGAGGCAGTGCATCCGGGCACCGTAGCGTGCCCGTTTCGCTCCGTTTTATATGCAGAAGGTATCGAAACGCGCCAAATCCCTCCCTAACATCGTTTTGGGTCCAACGGAGGCTATTGGGTATGTTAGTTCGGGGCGCGAAACAGTGCATTCGGGTGCCGAAACGCCCGTTTTGCTTCGATTTTCGTGCAGTAGGTAACCGAATGTTCCAAAACACTCCCAAACATCATTTAGGGCCTAATGGAGTAGATTGCAAGTGTCCGTAGCGAAAAACCCATTTTGGAGTTTGTTGTTACGAGGCAGTGCATCCGGGCACCGTAACGGGCCCGTTTCGCTCCGTTTTGCATGCAGAAGGTACCGAAACGCGCCAAATCACTCCCTAACATCGTTTTGTGTGACATCTCTGATGTCAAAAGAATTAAAAAGTGCAATTAAGATCAATGAACAGGGAATTGTGGGATGAAATTCAAAAATTCATCAAAAAATCAAATTTTAATTCAAAAACAAGGGTTGTTTGGCACCCAACTGAAAACTCGAGATTTTTGTACTAAACTTGAAAATCTCCAAAAATAAAAGTTGTCTGTCATCACAAGTAAACCCTAGTCTCTGTTTGGAACTTTTGAAAATTTTGCAGTTTAGTCCCTCAAAAACTCAAATTACCATTCTGGGCACCTTTTTGTTTTTGGGTTATTTGAGCTTGAAAGACTTCGAATTTCAAGTTCATCCCAAAAATAAAGTTGTGTCCCATCTTCCAAACAACAACTTTTATTTTTACACTTTTTCAAGTTCAGTTCAAATTTTTGGAGAAAATTCGAATTCAAAATCGGAGCTCCACGGGCAAGCTACAGTGCCCTGGCGCGCGCAGACGCCGGCCGGAGCTCGGCCGCCACGTGGCCGGCGAGCGGCGCAGGCGGCGCTGAGCTGGCCAAGCCGCGGCGGACGCTGGCGCTTGTCGCCTAGCCGTTGTCCGGCCACTCCCGAGCCGTCACTTCGCCGCCGTCGCCTCGCCTCGCCTCGCGCCGGACGCCATCATGGCGGTCTCGCGCCGCCGCGGTCGCGCGCGCTCGCGCCGCCGCGGTCGCGCGCGCTCGCGCCGCGCTGAGTTCGCTGCAGGACGCGATTTCCCCTCCACTACGCGCCAACCCGCCCTGTAGACGATCTCATAGCAGCACGCGACGATCCCCCTCGCCGACCGAGCCATCCGCGCTCAGACCGAGCTCTCAGTGCGGCAATGGCGCGTCGCGTCGGCATTAACTCCGCGCGCACGCTCCCGAGGCCGCACTGTGCCACACTCGCGTGCCCAAGCTTCCCACCGAGCCCCTCTCGCACTCCATTCACTTGCTCACTGCTTCAGTGCAGCTCCTCGTGCGTTCCCCCATCTTCTTCCTCCTCGCGCCGCGCGAACCAACCCGAGCCTCTCCGAGAAATTCCCCGTCCACGCTCCACCATTCCCAAATTCGTCCCACACGGAGCTAACTCACTTCACCAGCTCCAAAACCCCCCACTTTCCCCAAGCCATTGCCCCTTCTCCGGCGTGAATTTGCGATTTCCCCCAAATCGCAAACTCCGGCCACCGGAGCACCCGCACGTCGAACCCCTACTCCGAGCCGTCCCCGAGGTTCCCCGAGCACGCCATTGGCTTCCTCGAGCCCCACTGGTGCTCTAGGACCCCTCAACCCTCCGCGAACGACCCCGAGCTCGCCGGCGTAGAAGCCGCGGCGGCCGCGCCGCCACCTCCTCGTCGCCGGCGCAACTCCGACCATCCCCGGCCTCCTAACCGTCCCCAAACGACTCGTGGTGAGCCCAGGACCCTTTTCCCCCACTTCCCCATGCCTAGTTCGCCGTAGTTTGGCCGGCGCAACTCCGGCGAGGTCCCAGGGACTTTTCTTCATCGTCTTCCTTTGTCTAGGGGTCTCTGTGCAAAAGTGCAGGGACTTGTTCGCGAAGTTTTGAAAGATCTAGGGTTCTCTGCGAAAATAGATTCTTAACCCTAGATTGGATTTTCCCGAATCTTGTAAAATCCACTAAAAATCGTACACAAATCAGAAAAATGCACAAAAATACTCCCTGGATTCGTGAGAGTCTAAACTACAATCTCTATTAGACATGTTTATACTTTTGATGAACTGTTTTTGAATTACAATTCAAACTAGGAAAATTGAAAGTTGTGCACCATTTCAAATCCAGAGCTCCGCTAGGGTTGGGCTTTGGATATGTTGTGTATAGTGGCTTTGGACAGCTTGTGTCCAAAGGGGACCTAAAATTATGCTTTGTAGCTCCAGTTATGAATTAAAATGTATTTCCTGTCTTTTTACAGTGCAGAAATCATTAAAAATAATCTATGTAGTGAAAAATCACCTTTTTGCTCCAGAGGACTAAAAACTTGTTAGCACACATGTTAAAAATGAAAAACTTAATTTTTGCTCTGTTTAGGGTAGCAAATAATTAATTATGTGTTTTTAGATAGAAATTTATTGAGGACTACCCAAGGGTTATTTTGAGCCACCACTTGGCCAGAGCCCTCCTCATGCTTACGCTTAGCTTTGGTAGGAAGATCTCCTGAAATAGATGAATTTTCAATTTTATATGCATTTATTTCACTTTCTGCAGTTTACTGTTTGTACATTTTTAAAAATTATGTGTAGCTCGAAATTAGCTAAATTTTGGAGTGAGCTTAGCTCTCATACTCCAGTAGCTGTCATAAAGTTTATAGCTAAAAATGATGAACAGAAATGGAGAAACAAAAATAGGAAGGAATTTAGGTGGAAATTGAATTATATAAAAGAATAAACCTTTTTGGGTTAATTAGGTGGAATAAAATGGTCAGAATCTGAAATTCCAGAACAGCACCCTAATTTGTGAAGAAATAAATAGAAATCTTTTATATATGTACACAATCACCATCGAAGTCAATAAAGCTTTCTCCACACCTACACCTTGCTTTTGTGAAGAAATTAGAAATGCCTAAGCATGTCTAGGTGAATATGGCCTTCAAAGGCCTTAGTCTTAGAATCTAAAGGCAGCCGCCTTAAACTATGCATCTCATGTAGAAGGCGCTATTCCGGACGGCAACTACACACTCATCCCCGCAGACGAGGAAGGAGTCCCGGAGCACGGTGCCGGCGAAGAAGCGACCAACCCGGAGGCTAACCCCCAGTCCGAGCAAGAAGGCAAGCCCCGGAGCATAACCTAACATTTACAAAATTATGCATTTGAATTCTCTATGTTCGTGCATTTACGTTTCTAGGAGTTGATTGAATACCGTAGCTGCAAATTCCTAGTACCTATGACTTGCAACACTAGTATGAAAGGGATCGATAGAGCATTGCTATAGGTCCGTTACAAGTCGAGTGATTTCCTGTCACTCGCGAGACATAGGAATTGCTTGTCTTTACTTATGTTGGAATCATAAGGATTGACGGGCGGGATGATAGATGTAGATCTCCCGTCCGTGTATGATAATTGATTTAAGGTCGGAAGGTGTGGATGCGTGTGTCAAGTTTTTGAACGTACCACATGCATGCCGATGTATGGGGATCGGTAAGCCCGGTACCAGATTGAAGCAGCTAGGGCCGATAGCCATCTCTCCTTGGAAACTTTGTTTTCCCCTGCCGTACACTTGTGGATATATGCGTGAGACTGTGAGTGAAGCAGTAAACCTTTATCCTAAGGAAATGGACCCGGTTCCGAATTGTGGATCGATGGGAAAGGTTGGGAAATGCTTGTACCTTTTATAGCAAGCAGAGTATCCGTGTGTGTTGGGTTTCCCCTGGCCAGGTAGCAGAAATTCGGTTCGAACTGTCCGCTTCTCGCGGTTAATGAGACTGCTTGACCGCCATGCTACATCGAGTAACAAGTGAAATTATGAGATTATGAACTTGTTCTCTGAATTAAATTGTATTGTATCACTTGCATGCTTAGAGAGGATGCTAATCTAGAATGGTTAAATTTACTAGAATATGAAGCTAAAACTTGAAAGCAAGGATCTATCTTTAGTTGCTTTTTGGAAAACAAACCCACCAGCCAAAAGCCTCTTATTGTCTAGATGTCGGTGATGTAGAGTTCACCCGACGGGTAAGCCTTGCTGAGTATTAGTATACTCAGCCTTGCTTGTGGGATGCTTTGACTTGGCCTGCCCAGGTTCCACCTGGCTGGCACATCGAATGGGTCCCGTCCTCTGCCGAGGATCGGGAGGAGTAGCTTCGTGGCAGGCTTCGGCATGGAGTTATTGTATCGTCGTTAGTTTTATTTCCGCTGCAATGAACCTTCAAATTCCGTTGTTATGAACTTTGTTTCCGCTGCAAGACTTGTACTCTGATTTAAATTTGAACTCGGTTTGTAATAACTTGGAGATTCTATTTGTGTATGTCAAATTGTGGAATGTTGTAATCTTTGGAACTCACCTTCGTGTGGGCGTGCTGTTGTTTCGATCGAGAAAAGTACGTGGTTTAATTGGGTTTAATCCGACGGCGCTCCAGCTTATTCCGGATTAAGTGCCTGACTACGTGATTAGTGGTCCCAAGGTACTTAACTTGGAATAATTTCGGAGTGGTCCGCCACAGCTGGCATCAGAGCCGAAACAGCGCACCAGAGAGAGCAACAAACCTTTAATAAACAATTTTTGAATAAAACTTGGCAACTCGAGCTTCCGACGCGCTTTGCGAAGGAAGGTTATCATAGGACCGCTAAGGATGTTACCTAGAGCGTGAAGCCTATGTGGGTTAAGGGATCACGATATGATAGGTGGCAATTCGTATATTATACTGACTTCCAGCACATTTCATTCTGTCATTTACTTTACGCAATGGTGGGCGCAAGGTACGGCGATTGCTGTAACGTACCACGGCACTATATGAAAATATGGTGGCGGCACATAGTCAATACGCTGTGATGGCGTATGAAAATAGAATAGGATGGTGGGCGCAAGGTACGGCGATTGCTGTAGCGTACCACGGCATCATATGCAAATATGATGGCGGCACAAAGTCAATACGCTATCTCAATAGCGTATGAAACTGTCAATATGTTGCCTTGGTGACATATGAACATTGCCCGTTCAATGTTAAACGTTCGGGTGCCACCTCTATAGCGGGTGGTAATGAATGGAGACGCTTTCGTGAGTGCTGGCACGAAAGGTTGATTATACATGCTCTGGAATGGAATTTTCTGCAGGTACACTAACCGCGATTCCGTATATTGAAACGGTTAGAGAATTTCGACTAGCTAATATAGGGAGAGACGGATATTGCCTAGCCACCGGCACTAACTTCGTAAGCCAAAGTTTTATTGGCATGTGTGTTGGTGAGAACGAATAGGCCTCTCATGCATTGCATCTCACTGAATAAATATCGAATTCTAACCTTGACCAAAGCGAACCGCCATCAAAGGAATTGAAATCACAACCCAAAAACCCTGCTGAGAACAATCTGTTTGCACCCTTAATTCGAAACTGAAAACGTTGTCAAATGAAAAAGTGTTCAACATGAAAGTTGTCATAAATATTATGAACTTTATGCTGGAGAAATTTCAACGAAAATGGTTCAATGAAACTGGAGTTATGCTAAAAATGGTAACTCCCTGTCTGCTGGAATTTCTGGGGACAGGGAAATAGAAATTGAATTTTTGCACCATTTTAACGACAGTTTCTGCTCAAACCTTCAACATGAAACTTGTTAGGAATTACCTAAACAATGTTCTGGCCAAATTTGGGAATTTTTGAACTTGTAGATTACGAGTTTTGTAATTTTTACCACTCTACACAGAATCTGTTTTTGTCTTTGGCGCTAACCGGTTCTCACCCTTGCCCCTTTTTCTTTTGGTTCAGATGGACGCCCTCGCTGACCTGGCTAGCTACCCCAACGACGTGTCCTTCTCTGATTGCTTGGGATGGGAAGGCTTCCCTAGCATCCTGTGGTCGGTTCTACAGGCACTTGACTACCCTACACCGCCGCTGTACGAGAGGACGAGTATCCGAGACCGAGGTGTGGTTCGTTCCCGTGTGCGGTTGGTGGTATACCGCCACCCGCCGTGTCCTAGCTCCCCCACCTGGACGGTGGAAGTGCACGGGCACCACATGGAGACGACGTGCGAGCTAGCTGCCTTGAATGGCATTAGCTCCTTTGTGACTCAGAACCAGGAGTTGGTTGAGCATCAGTTACTGGGTTTATTCCCACCGACTCAGCCGGATGATCCCCACTGGATGAGGCGTTACCTTAGCTCTCCTCTGAGGATGGCGGAGAACCCCGTCGCTGCAGCCGCCTTGATGATGAGGTGGATGCGGGCGTATCACCGGTTACAGGCACTTCTTGGACGGTCGCAGAGCGAGTTGCTCAACATTGCTATGGACATGTCCGCTCGCGCCCGTGACATAGGGGTTGAGAGGACCTCCTTGTCCATTGAGGTGACCACTAGAGATGCCATGATTGCTGACTTGGAGAGGCAATTGAATGACCTCCAGATTGCACACAACAACACTCATAATGAGTTAGCACAAACTAGAGATGAGCTTGAGGAGGTACACGGTACCTTGGAGCATGCCAATGCTATGCTTGCTGCCCACGACGCTCAGCACCTCTTTGAGCAGCAAGGAGGGGATGTGGATGGTGAAGGAGAGGCCCCCGACTCCGACATGGACACCGAGGACGACATGCCGCCCCTTCCAGCTCCACCTTCACCCATGGGCAGCGAGGCTACCGCTAACAACTTAGATGATTTCTAGAGTGGTAGTAGCAAATTTACTCCTCCGCTAGGCCTAGAATTTTGGTTTCATGTTGTAATAGGCTAGATGGAGTTGAGCTCCCCATGTTATCTTTTGTGGCAATGTAAAAATTTATGGTGTGGTTGTGGTGTGAAACTTGATGAAGTGTAATAGCTGTGCTGAAAACATTCTGCAGCTAACCTCGTTTGAATTATTGATGGGTTTTCCTTTCATTTCTGGGCTGTGATGTGAACTACAAAGTTGTTTGGAATTTGTCAAACGAAATGATCACCAAATTGCAACCCCATTGGTTAAGCGAAATAGAAATGGTGACCAAAACACTACAGCTCGGCCGGCTGAAAAACAGCAATTGCAGAGAGCTAGAAATTGAATTTTTCGGCTTAGTTCCAGTCCTAATTTAATTCTCAGCCCAACATGAAAGTTGTAGAGCATGAAATTTTCGAGCTACTGACCGAATGGGAGCTTATGACTTGTTTCCTGATGGGAGATATGATTTTTCTCCCGAACTGTGTGCTGATTTGTCATTCTGTGCAGTACACTTAATATATTGTCACGTTCTATCTTGTCATTTATTATGCAAGCTTATGAAATGTGGCTAATACAAGTACCTACTGCAGATGGCAATCACCCGCAGCGGTCACGACGCTAGCGGCTCCAACGCTAACCAGCAGGGGCCTGAGGGGCAGCAACAGCCACCGCCACCTCCTCCACCGCAGCAACCTCCGACGTGGCAGCAACTGTATGCCACCCAAACGGAGATTCTCCGGAACCTGCAGCATCAGCAGCAGATGATGCAGCAGCAGATGCTGCAGCAGGGAGGTCAACGAGGCCCTCAGCCTCAGGTGGCCCGATACGAGGATTTTCTGGCAACGCACCCGCCGATTTTCTCACGTGCTGATGAGCCTTTGGAGGCCGACACCTGGATCCGAGCCATCGAGTCCAAGTTCACCATTCTGGCGACGCCTTGCACCTCCAACCGCAAGGTCGTGTTCGCGGCGCAGCAGCTCCGTGGCCCAGCTCTCCTTTGGTGGGAGAACTACCTGGCCCTGCAGCAGGAGGGTCATGTAGTCGAGTGGGATGAGTTCAAAGCTGCATTCAAGGCTCATCACATTCCGGCCGGTCTGGTCGAGCGGAAGTTGAATGAGTTTTTGGCGCTGACCCCGGGTACTCGCACGGTACTGTAGTACGCCCAGGCTTTCAATGGTCTGTGCCCCTACGCGGGTCATCGCGCCGACTCGGATGAGAAGAAGCTTGAGAGGTTCCGACGTGGCCTTAACACCAAGTTGAAGGCACAGTTGGCCACCACCCGTGCTGCCACGTACGGCGATCTTGTTAACCTTGCCATCGCCCAGGAAGACGCCAATATGGTGCACAAGGCGGAGAAGAAGAGAAAGACTCCCGCTGGACCGTCAAGCGCGCAGCCACAGAGGTTCCGCCTGGTTCCCCCGGCTGCACCGCAGGGACAGTCCAGAGCACCTCAGGGAGGTGGATGGGTTGCTAGGCCACCACAGCCTAACGCGCCTCGTTTCCCTCCACCGCAGCAGCAGCAAGCACCAAGGCAGAGTGCACAGCAGCCAGCTCGCCCTGGAGCCGGCTACCAGTGCTTCAAATGTGGGAGTAAAGACCACTTTATCAAGGATTGCCCGCAGAACAAACAGCCAAACCAGCGCTCGGGAAATCAGCAAGGCAAGGGCAAGCAACAGCAGCGTGTGCAAGTTCGTCAAGGGCGACTCAACTACACCACCTTGGCCGACCTACCCGAGGGAGCCCCAGACATGACTGGTACCTTCCCTATCTGCACTCAACCTGCTGTGATATTGTTTGATTCCGGGGCAACACATAGTTTTATAAGCACAAGATTTCATGTGAAATGCGGATTAAAATCGTACCATACCAAATCATCTTACGTGATATCAACTGCGGGAGGTAAAATTGCATCCAACCAAGTCACACGAAAGGTTCCGATCAGGCTGGGGAGTAAAACATTTCCTACTGATTTGATTCTGCTTGGTATGGAAGGGATTGACATTGTGTTAGGAGCCAATTGGATGACTCAACATAAGGTTGTCCTAGATGTTGCGGAATGGGTTGTTGAGATAAACTCGCCTACGCATGGCCCGAGTGTGCTATATCTGCCACAATGGACTTGCGTCGATGCATGTGCTTATACCATGGTCGAAACCCAACTAAAGGACATTCCGGTGGTATGTGAGTATGCCGATGTATTTCCGGATGACTTACCTGGGATGCCGCCGGATAGGGACATTGAATTTGTGATTGAACTTCAACCTGGCACAGCACCTATATCAAAGAGACCATATAGAATGCCGCCCAATGAATTGGCTAAATTAAAAATTCAACTCCAAGAATTGCTAGATAAGGGTTTCATTCGTCCAAGTGTATCACCTTGGGGATGTCCCGCTATCTTTGTGAAAAAGAAGGACCATTCCTTGAGGTTGTGTATTGATTACCGGCCTCTCAATGCGGTAACTATTAAGAACAAGTACCCACTCCCCCGTATTGACATCTTGTTTGACCAATTAGCTGGCGCCAGAGTGTTCTCCAAGATTGACCTTCGCTCTGGCTATCACCAAATCAAAATCAGACCTTGTGATATTCCAAAGACTGCCTTTTCCACACGTTATGGACTTTATGAATTCTTGGTTATGTCTTTTGGACTCACCAATGCCCCAGCCTACTTCATGTACCTCATGAATTCGGTCTTCATGTCTGAACTCGACAAATTTGTGGTGGTTTTCATTGACGACATTCTTATATATTCTAAGAATGAGGAAGAGCATGCTGAGCACCTTCGCATTGTTCTTCAGAGGTTGAGAGATCACCAGCTCTACGCCAAGTTCTCCAAGTGTGAATTCTGGTTAGAGAGCGTGAAGTTTTTAGGTCACACGGTTTCCAAGGATGGCATATCCGTGGATCCAACCAAAGTGCAAGAGGTGCTAGATTGGCAACCACCTACCTCTGTCCACGAGATTCGGAGTTTTCTGGGTTTAGCCGGTTACTACCGCCGCTTTATTCCGGACTTCTCTCGAATTGCAAAGCCCATGACCGAACTCTTAAAGAAGGGAGTCAAATTTGAGTGGAATGACAAATGTGATGAAGCTTTCCACACCTTGCGAAAACATTTAACTTCAGCCCCAGTTTTGGCTCAGCCCGATTGCACCAAGCCCTATGATGTCTACTGCGATGCATCAGGCACCGGTCTTGGCTGTGTTCTCGTGCAAGAGAACCGAGTCATTGCTTATGCTTCTCGAGCGCTTCGGCCTCATGAGCAAAACTACCCCACGCATGATCTTGAGTTAGCGGCGGTTATCCATGCTCTCAAAATGTGGAGACACTATTTGATGGGAGTTCCCTGCAACATATACACAGACCACAAGAGCCTCAAATATGTCTTCACTCAGGCACATCTGAACATGAGACAGCGGAGATGGTTGGAGTTAGCAAAGGACTATGACCTCAGTGTGCACTATCACCCCGGGAAGGCTAATGTAGTTGCGGATGCTCTAAGCCGCAAAGCTCATTGTCATTGTCTTTCCGTGGAGTCCTACGCTGACACCCTGTGTCATGAAATGGCAAAGCTCAATTTGGAGATTGTTCCACACGGGTACTTCAGCCATATTGCAGTGGAACCAACCTTGCACGATCAGATTGTTGTAGCCCAGTTAAATGACGCGGGCATTAAAGTTCTTAAAAGGAAATTGTCTAAGGAGAAGGTGAAAGAGAAGTACAAGTGTTTCCGGTTAGATGGGCAGGGAGTGATGTGGTTTGAACACCGCCTCGTGGTGCCCAAAAGCACAGAACTCCGGAGGAGGATTATGGATGAGGCCCATCTCTCCAAATTTTCTATCCATCCTGGCAGCACTAAAATGTATCAAGATTTGAAACAAAACTTTTGGTGGACTCGAATGAAGCGAGAAATTGCCACATATGTGTCGGAATGTGACACATGCCAGCGGGTTAAGGCCAGCCACTTGAAGGTAGCAGGCACACTTCAACCTCTACCTATTCCCTCGTGGAAGTGGGAAGATATAAGCATGGATTTTATTGTTGGACTTCCCAGGACCCCTCAGGGCCACGATTCCATCTGGGTAATTGTGGATCGCCTTACCAAGATCGCACACTTTGTTCCAGTCAATACCAATTACACTGCTAAAAAGTACGCGGAGATTTATTTGGAGCGGATCGTTTGTCTACACGGGGTACCCAAGACGATAATTTCAGATCGTGGTGCTCCGTTCGTAGCACGCTTTTGGGAACAATTGCAATTGTCCCTAGGCACCAAGCTGATCCGTAGTTCGGCATATCACCCTTAGACCGATGGGCAGACGGAAAGGGTAAATCAAATACTTGAGGATATGCTTCGAGCTTGTGTTATTCATTATGGGAAGAATTGGGAGAAATGTTTGTCTCTGGCCGAGTTCTCCTATAATAACAGCTACCAAGCGAGTCTTAAAATGGCACCTTTCAAAGCCTTATATGGTAGGAGATGTCGGACCCCGTTGTGTTGGTCCCAGGCAGGCGAGAGATATACTTATGGCCCGGACCTTGTGAAGGAAGCAGAAGAAAAGGTTAGGATCATTTGGGAGA